>PVJI01001067.1:118623-203202 GCA_004026765.1 Micronycteris hirsuta
TCTCTCTTTTTTTTTTTTTTTAAGATTTTATTTATTTATTTTCAGAGAGAGGAGAAGGGAGAGAGAAAGAGCAATGTATGGTTGCCTCTCACATGGCCCTCATTGGGGACCTGGCCCACAACCCAGGCATGTGCCCCGACTGGGAATCGAACCGGGACCCTCTGGTTCCCAGCCCGCGCTCAATCCACTGAGCTACACCAGCTGGGCATATATCTCACCTTTAACTGAAACATAATCAGCAAAAGAAAAAAGCAAGCAAAATATAACCAAAGATATTGAAATTAAGAACAATCTAAACAATAGCCAGAGGGGAAGGGGGAGGGGACAATTGGGAAAGGTTTTCAGGAACTATACTAAAGGACACATGGACAAAATCAAGGGGGAGGGTGGAAGCAAGGGAGGGAGGTGGGTTTGGCTGGGGTGGGGGCAGTGGTAGGGGGAAAATGCAGACAACTGTAATTGAACAACAATAAAATAATTTTTTAAAAATAATTTTAAAATTTTTTAAACAATTTTTAATTTATTTATTTTTAGAGAGGGTGGGGGGAGGAAGAGAGGGAGAGACAAATCAATGTGCAAGAGAAACATGGGCACATGCCCCCAACCAGGGACCGGGCCTACAACCCAGGCCTGTGCCCTGACAGGTAATCAAACCCACAACCTTTCAGTTCACAGGCCTGCGTTCAGCCCACTGAGCCACACCAACCAGGGCTCAAAGTTTTACTTTTAAATAAATGCTTTCTCCTCCTCTTCTCCTTTTTTCTTTTTTTCAGAAAAGCAATTCATTATATTTAGTTTACAAAAAAAAAAAAATTACTAAAAAAGGATGCCATATGTCTGTTCTGAGGTGACTTCCTTAAAAATGTACATGTATATGTTAAAGTACTAGGAGTTATGGTATGATACGGAAAGAGCATCAGACTACATCGGGAATTCCAAAGTTAAGCCTAGGAACTACCACTTTCATAACCTTAGGCTAGTCACTTTATCAGTACAAACTCAGTATATCTTCCAATAAAATGGGGGTGGGACTCTACCTATTTTACAGGGTTGTTGAAGATCAAATGAGACAATAGATGTGGAAATGTTTTATAGGAGTTCGTATATTTAGAAATCTGTTTTTATTTTCTGTCAGTTCAATTTTGTGGGGAAGATCCTTGGACCACAAGGGAATACTATCAAAAGACTGCAAGAAGAGACTGGTGCAAAGATCTCTGTGTTGGGAAAGGGCTCAATGAGAGACAAAGCCAAGGTAAGCTCACATAGTGAAGCAAGAAGACACCCGAATGCCTTCTTGTAGCTCAGGATCCAGTATGGATGCTTTATGGTAGCTAGCATTTGCATGTGTACAGAATGTGACTCCTTTAAATATGTAGTGGATATAAGAGATTATAGACCAAGTTGGTTTACTTGCTTGGTAACCCTGAAAGAGCTCGTGTGCACCCTGGCGATTGTTTTCTTTCTGACTTATGACTGCATTAGTAATGGAAACAGCATTGGCAACTATGGCATTAGGAAGCTTATCTGTGAAAACTTGGAAGGGAAGCTGTACTAAAACTTACCCAGACTGAAAAACACTAAAATGTGAATAGCACATTCCCTTTCCAGTAACATGGAAAAGTGAGAGCGATAATGTAAGTGCAGGTAAGTATGAGGATTAGTTGTCTGGTATGAGCATTAGTTTGTTTTATAGCTAGCTGGAATGTGAGGCCTGCTGAAAGAAGGCATGAGTAATCCTGACAGCAGAACCTAATGCTTATTTATTTTCATGCCATAGCCCCATATGTGTTGTACTCTTTGTAAGTACTGAGAAACTCCCACCAAAGCAGAATAGTCTTAGCCTTCCAGAGTCAGGTTTTAGATGAGACATACCTGCTACAGCCTTAAAACTTTCTCTTTCAGGCCTTCTTTTTTGCAGCCTAATTGATGAACATTGTCTTCTCATACCCTCTTTGTCCAATCCCAGTTCTCACTAGAATACAGTTAGGGCTAAAGTATGTTATTGTAGCTCATGAGATTTACATGAGGTTTTCTTCTCTCTATCCTGATTTCTTTCCTCTAGAACTTCCCAGGCCATGTAAGCAGATAAGAAGGGCTGGTGATTAATAGCTCTGCCTGGGATTTAAAAGCAAATGCTTGGCAATGAATGAATGGCTCAAAGATCGGTGAACAGTGTGGAGATTCCTCAAAAAATTAAAAATAGAGCTGCCATATGATACAATAATTTCTGGGTGTTTATCTGAAGAAAACAAAAACACTAATTTGGAAAGACATACGCACCCCTATGTTCATTGCAGCATTGCTAGTTATAGCCAAGATAAAGAAGCAACCTAGAAGTCCATCAATAGCTAAATGGATAAAGAAGATGTGGGATGGGGGGATGCATGTGCATACACTGAGATATTATTCAGCAATAAAAAAGAATGAAATTTGCCATTTTCAACAACATGAATGGACCTAGAGCATATTATCTTAAGTGAAATAAGTCAGAAAAAGACAACTACTATATGATCTCATTTATATGTGGACTCTAAAAACACAAAGTAAATGAATAGACAAAATAGAAACAGTCATACAACCAACAGGAAACTGATGGTTGCCAGAGGGGATGGGAATAAAATTAAAATTTATTTTACTGTGCTTTTTATTTTCACTTTTATTTCTGTTTGTCAAAAAAATTACTAAACATATGAAAATTATCAAATATGAGCCATGACGAAGGAAGAAAATCAGTTGATAGAAAAAGACCTGGAAATGATAAAAATTTTGGGATTCACAGAAAAGATCCTAAAATAGTTATTATAAATAAATTTGTTCAAGGATGTAGAGGAAAAACAATTAGAGAGATGGAATTATAGAAAATGAAAATGTAATAGCTTAAATGCAGATTTCACTTGATGAGCATAAGATAATGTAAGACTAAAAGAAAAAAACTAGGAGGGAGTGGAAATCAGAGAACCTAAAGGTAGTACTATTCAAGCCAAAGTATGAAGATAAAAAAGACTGAAAGAAAATGAACAGATCTTAGTTGCCTGTGGAACATTCTCATGCAATCTAGCATATATGCAATTGTAGTTCTAGGAGAGGACTCAGGGGCAGAAAACAATTAAGAAAAAAATAAAACTGAATAAAAGCAAATGCTTGGAAGTGAATCAATGGTTGGAGAACAGCCTGACCCATGTTGCTTAGTTGGTTAGGCATCATCCCACAAAGCGAAAGGTTGCTGCTGGTTGTTCCCGGGCAGGCCACATGCCTAGGCTGTGGGTTTGGTCTCTGGTCAGGTGTGCATATGAGAAGCAACCAATTGATGTTTCTCTCTTGCTTTCTTTCTCCCTTTCCCTCTCTCTAAAAATTAGTTAATTTTTTTTTTAATAATTGGCAAACAGCTATTATCTGAATGGAGATGGAGTTGTGTTTGTCTTTCCTATACCTTCTAATAAGAGCTCCAGTGACTACAGCAGGGATTCAACGCAGTAGTTAACTTTTAGCAGCAGCAGATAATTGCAGGTGTAGCAGGTTATGTAAATTACTGTTACCCAGCGCTTGTTTTTTGTTTTTGTTTTTTAAGATTTTATTTATTTCCAGACAGAAGGGAGTAGAGGGAGAAAGAGATTTCGAGAAACATCAATGTGTGGTTGCCTCTCACGTGGCCCCCCTGGGGACCTGGCCTGCAACCCAGGCATGTACCCCGACTGGGAATCGAACCGGCAACCCTTTGGTTCGCAGCCCGCGCTCAATCCACTGAGCTACACCAGCAAGAGCCAGATCTTGTTTTACTTTCTTCTCATGCTTTACTGTGTTCCTTAAATGTTACAGTTATTTCTTGCTGTCCCTTTGCCCTTGAGGTAAAAGTGTCATTAACTCCCTAACTGGTATGATGTGATGTTTTGTTTTCATTTTTCCATAGGAGGAAGAGCTGCGCAAAGGTGGAGACCCCAAATATGCCCATTTGAATATGGATCTGCATGTCTTCATTGAAGTCTTTGGACCCCCATGTGAGGCTTATGCTCTTATGGCCCATGCTATGGAGGAAGTCAAGAAGTTTCTAGTACCAGTAAGGAAATTCATATCCTGTATCTTTTGAGCAAGAGGGAACTGGATCTTGTGCTGTTGCTGAGGCAGGGGTTCTTAACCAGCATTTCTTCATAACCTGAAATTGCATACCAAATCATGCACTTAATGTTTATTTTCCTGAGGTGGTCTGTCACTTGTTCCAAGTTTTCAAAGCACCCTGCCCCAAGGCCACTGTACCTATCTTTGTCTAATACGGTTTTAGTTACATATCAGTATCTTAAACCCACAATGTGTCTGGCATTCTAATACCTGGTTAACAAAGATTTAACAGTATCTTCACTATGCTAAGTATTTCGGTACTAGTGTGGAACAAGGAGGTTATGATAGGAAAGTGACTAAGACCCCTTGTGCTCAAGGGTTCATATTCTAGAGAGTCTAGAGAATAACAGCAAGAAGTTTCTAGTATCCAGTCTTAATGGATTCTATTTGACCTGGGTGCATTCAGGGCTTTTTTGCCTAGAAGAGTTTGTTCAAGCAGAGTTTGACTTGAAAGAGACATGATTATTACAGACTTAACTTGACTTGACTGTTGATGGTATTAAATGGATTGGTGTGCAGATCCTTTTTTTTTTTTTTTTTTTTTTTTTTTTTTTTTTTTTTTTTTTTTTTTTTTTTTTTTTTAATTTTTTATATACTGATTTTAGAGAGAGGGAGGGAGAGAAACATCGATTTGTTGTTCCTCTTAGTTATACATTCGTTGGTTGCTTCTTGTATGTGCCCTGACCAGGTATCAAACCCACGACCTTGGCTTATCAGGATGATGCTCCAATGAGCTGTGTAGCCAGGGCTGGTGTGCAGATCCTTTGAGAATGTAACTGAGGCCCAGGAAGACTTAGGATAAGCAAGGTTACCTGTCTTGCTTATTACCACCTGGTCAGAGAGTCTGTTCTTTGAACAATTTTTTGCCTTTTAGCAAAGCTTGGTAGTTGTTAGAATTAACATGCTCCTATTGAATATTTAATAACCAAGGTTGAATCTGGAACCTTAGAAAGTATTTGGAATACTATTCAACTAGAACTGAGTAAGCATCTTATTTTCTTCACTGAAACTAAGAGAAGATGAGCTACAGTTCTTGGTTTTCTTGAATATGTAAAATGAGGGAGTTAGAAATAAATGCGGTATCAGAGATTGTGAGAATTGGTAGAGCAAAAATGTATAAGCAATATGTAACTATAATGCTGAGCCCCAAGGATTCCAACCCTGTCGCAAACGTCTCAGCAGCTGCTTTGCTTCCAAGTACCTTGTTTTCATTACAGTGTTGAACATGAAATAGCCAATTTTAAATGTGCTGGAGAAAAACCCAAAGCTGATAAATTTTCCCTTAAGAAATTCTTTTTGAGGCATTATATTGAAGCATCCTGAGCCATCCAGTTTCTGAAGGATGACGGTGGAATGCCCATTTTCTCTTTATCATTGATATCAGCTTTTTTCTCAGAAGGAATTGATTTATAAGGCTTCTATATAAGTGGATTTTCAAAAAAGGTGCCTGCCAGGGAGATTTGGGTTTCCTCAATGTTGATGTGGCAGTTGGGAGACTCTAAGCAAACTGACTGTCATTGGTCACTTGATTCTCCAGTATGAGTCTTAAGCAGCAGTAATGTGTAAGGTAGGAGGAAAAGGTGAAGAGCTATGAAGGGGCATTTCTGTGGAGACAAGATTTTTCTATTCTTGAAGCTGTATGAAGCTGGAATGTATAAAAATGCATCAAGTATTAAGACTGAATGGCTTCTGGCCCTAGCTGGGTAGTTCAGTTGCTTAGAGTGTCATCCCAATATGTCAAGGGTTGTGGGTTCAATTCCCAGTCAGGGCACATAGAAGAATCAGCCAACAAATGTATAACTAAGCGGAGGGTGTGCTCAGAGAGGGACCTGAAGGAATGGCTCCTCAGTTTACAACACACCCCACAGGAACTCGGGGTCGCCATGTGGAGCGGCGCAGAACTCGTGCCCTTCCTGTGAGCGGACACCCTACATGTGAAGAAAAAAGAAAAGAAAAAAAGAAAAAAAATGTATAACTAAGCAGAACAACAAATTGATGTTTTTGTCACCCCGCCCCCCTCCCCACACCCACTCCTGCTTCCTCTCTCTCTCAAAATCAATAAATTTAAGAAAAAAAAAAAACAAAGACTGAATGGCTCTCATCAGGAAATAATGTGAAAAGATTTGCAGATGACACTTGACTCAATTCTTCCCTCTTGTGAGGAAAAGAATAAGCCTGTTTTTGTATCCATGACCAGAGTTGTTCATTTCCCCTTAAAACCATTAACTGTAATCAGAGAAACTTCCTGGTACAGTAGGAAGGGCATTGGACTGGGAGCTCTCTCTGTATCATGTTCGACAAATTATTTTTTTTAAGATTGATTTATTTATTTTTAGAGAGAAGGGACGGAAGGGAGAAAGAGAGGGAAACATCAATGTGTGGTTACCTCTAACACCCCCTACTGGGGACGTGGCCTGCAACCCAGGCATGTGCCCTGACTGGAAATCGAACCAGCAATCCTTTGGTTTCCAGGCCTGTGCTCAGCCCACTGAGCCACACCAGCCAGGGCTTGGACAAATTATTATTTCACTTTTCTGAGCTTTGTTCATCTCAAACACATGTTAAATATCTGGTAGGTGCCTTGGGTCTGCAGTACATAAATGGCTCCTGGCAGCTCATAGTCTAGTGAGAAAGACAAAGCATTCTAAAATGATGTGGTAAGTGCTTGGGTAGAGAAAATTAACGTGATGCTGTGGGGCTGGGATGGCATCAAGTGAAAGTTTTTCAAAAGAGGTGGTATTTTAGAATGAGTCTTACAAGAGTGGGTTAGAGTCCTTCAGGTAGACCAAAAAAAAAAAAAAGACGGCATAGTCTAATGATTCAAAGCCTAGATTCTGAATTCGTATCTAGAGTCTGCCACTTACTAGCACTATGTCCTTAGGCTGGTTTCTTTATACTTCCTGAATCTGTTTTCCCAGCTGTTAAAAAAAGAAAAAGATCTGCCTACTTACTTCAGGGTTATTTTGAAGATTAAACTGAAAAATCTGTATAAAGCTTATTATATAATGCCCAGTGCATATAGCTTAATTGATGGTAGTGGCTTTTATTAGTCTAGGAAGAGGAAACTATTTGCAAGAATAGATGTGTAAGACTATGCCAGGTTCTGAACTACAAGTTGTTCAGCATGGCTTGAAAGGAAGTTATACTTGGAGGGAGGATGGAAGTGATGATCTGGAGAGCTAGGCAGGGACGACATCATGAAGAACTATGACATTTTAATGAAGATGAGGTACTTGCCTCAAAGATGTGACAAGTAGGGTGCCATTTGACTTGAGAGAATGAATGACCTCTGAGACTTCATCTGGGCTTTCAAATCTGTTCTTAGTATTCAAGGCTCATGTGGGCTAGATGGCTTCCCAGCAAAAGGTAGAGATGGTGCACAGCACTCCTCATTATCTTTCTTTTGCAGGACATGATGGATGATATCTGCCAGGAGCAATTTCTAGAGCTCTCCTACTTGAATGGAGTACCAGAGCCCTCTCGAGGACGGGGGGTGCCAGTTAGAGGCCGGGGAGCTGCCCCTCCTCCTCCACCTGTTCCCAGGTAAAAATAATGTAGACTTCCAGAAAGAGGATGTAAATTTGACTGCTAGTACCATCTCTCTCTTAGTGGTGCTCTCATCTCCAGCTTAGAAGGAGTATCAGAATTTGTATCCTGCACCGAGTAGAATTCTAGTTTTTGGGCACTTTGGCTATAGTCAAGTGCAGAAGTCCTGCTGAAACTTTTGGTCTTTTAGTTTTTGAAAGTTCCAGCATTTTTTAAATGATCTCCAACTTCAGAATTTTACCTTTTGTCACTGTTTGTTTATGGAGTGTTAAGATTCTTTAAGGGACTCCACTGTGGGACCTGGGGAATCTTCCATTATTGGTCTTTTATCTACCCGTACATTCCTCTCTGTTTTAATAATTGTCCTTTTAAGGCATCATGAAATCTAGCTAACTCCAGAATTTGTAAACAAATCTAAACATGAACATAGCCTTTTAATAAAAAGCTCTATTTAAAATAAACTTTTTTAGATGTATGTTGTGGAACTGTGCACCTGAAACCTGTATAATTTTATTAACCAGTGTCACCCCAATAAATTCAATAAGAAGGAGGGAAAACTTTCTTTTTGCAGGGGCCGTGGTGTTGTACCACCTCGAGGAGCTTTGGTGCGTGGTACACCAGTGAGAGGAGCCATCACCAGAGGTACCACCGTGACTCGAGGAGTGCCACCCCCACCTACTGTGCGGGGTGCTCCAGCACCAAGAGCACGGACAACAGGCATCCAGAGAATACCTTTGCCTCCACCCCCTGCACCAGAAACATATGAAGACTATGTAAGAAGTTTGAACAATGTGCTATTTTCCCCCACCTAGAAGGTTGCCAAAGGAAGTTGAATGACAGGGCCTTGGCCCTTGATGTGGGTGGCAGGGACTGCCTGTAAGATTTAGATTCTGCTCTTTTCTCTTGCAATGAATGTTAACCTATGGGAAGATTTCTCCATTTTAAGCATGGTTTACTACTGTATGTATGTAGATTAAACAGATACTCTGGTTTCTCTTCAGATCGTATAAATCTTTCACCTTTTTAGATTAAACAGGAAATAAGCTGCGCCTTGATGTAGTGTTTTACTAAGAGGTCTCCCACTACTACTACTACTTAAGTTCAACTTTGTGCCGTGTTTCCTGCCCACACTTGAAGGGGTTTGGTTTGGTTTGGTTTCTTTTTTTTAAAAATAACCCTTTCTTGACTTTTCCACAATGGGTGTTAACATTTTGGAGGGGAATTTCATGTTCTGTTAATGTAGAAACCTGCCATCCTCCCGTGGGATATGCTTATCTTCCCTACTCTCTGTGATTCTCACTTTCTATTTCATTTTATTTGTTCTAGGGATATGAGGATACATATGCAGAGCAGAGTTATGAAGGCTACGAAGGCTATTACAGCCAGAGCCAAGGGTGAGTCAGGCAATAGAGATTCTGTTTCTTGTCCTAGGGATGGGTGGATGGAGGGACTGAGAGATACAGGCAACACAAATCGACGGAGCAGTATGGCTTACTTTTGTGGACTATATCTTCTAGCTTTGGACATCTGTAAGGCATATACTTGAATCTACAAATTTGGATAATTGTGAATTTTAAATTATATTGTAGAATCTTAGAATAGCAGATGAAAAATTCCTGAGCTGCGACTACATAGAAGGAAAGGAGAAATGCCTTTAAATTAATTTGATTTATTATTTAAAAATATCGTAATCACATTGAAGTTATGTAAAAGTTGAAGAGGAAACTATAATCCCACCGCAATAACTTAGCTTCTTTTCTGCACTTTTCTTTAAAAACATTTTTTATTTATATGTCCCTTATCTGTGATAGACTGAAAAGGCGTCTCATAGTTCTACATGGGGGGACAGAACAAGTCTTTTTCATGTTTGTTTATTCTCTTCCAGTGAGCCCTATATGTACATGTGTATGTACATTTTGGTCAACTTGTGGTTGGCCTTTTCCACTTTAAATTGTGTTATACCCATTTTTCTTTGCTATAGTTTTTAACCTTTTTTTAAGTAAGTACATTGTTATACATGTGGTTTGAAGATGGGAATGAACATCTTGTATTATACACATAGTAAGACGACTAAAATATGGAAGTATTTGGGAGAGAGGTGAAATGAAACATCTTTGCTATATGGCTCTCTAACACTCTGTCTTTGGCTTTTAGGGACTCAGAATATTATGACTATGGACATGGGGAGGTTCAAGATTCTTATGAAGCATATGGTATGTCTTTATTTCTGTGGTGGGGCAGAATGTGCAAGTAAGTGCCTGAGAGAATGCTGGATTATTGGGGATCAGACAGTCACATACCTAAGGAGAACACTTTAAAGGCAAAGATGTTGGTAGATGTAATAATAGGAATCCTACTCTTACTTAAATTTTGTGGTGTGCAGTAGAGATGGGGGTACTATTACTTTTGGAAGGCTAAGCATATGTCCTAAACTAGGGCTCAGGTTCACCTTGGCCTGTATGGAACAGCAGACATTTAAGCTGATGTTGATTTTTTTACCTACTTTTAGCCAGGAGATGGCTAGACCTAGGTTATGTTACTAGGTTGGGCCTTTGTTGCCGATACATAGGCTACATTGGTGGATAGTAAGAATTTAATTATATCCAACTCTAATCTTCTGCTCTACCTCATTTTTTTTTTAATGATTTTTAAGATTTTATTTTCAGAGCAAGGGGAAGGGAGGGAAAAAGAGAGGGAGAGAAACCTGGGCGTGTGAGAGAAACACCAGTTGGTTGCCTCTCTCGTGCCCCCAACTGAGGACCTGGCCCACAACCCAGGCATGTGCCCTGGCTGGAAATCAACCCACAGCCCTTCAGTTCGCAGGCCCGCGTTCAATCCACTGGCTGACACGACACCAGCCAGGGCTCTACCTCACTTTTAAAAACAATTTTGGATCTCATCAAAAAGAATCCCAGTGTAGAGGAAATGATAGCTGAAAGGGATTTAGATTGAAAGTGCCTAGCCAGAGCAACAGGTTGGGGCAAGAATAGCACCTATTAGACTCAGGTCAGAGGTTGTAGGGGATGGAGCCAATTCAGGGTAGTACTGGCCTAAGATCCTCACTGTCTTAAAGATATCTCAACTCAGGCCCTGGCTGGTGTGGCTCAGTGGATTGAGTGCCGGCCTGTGAACCAAAGGGTCACTGGTTCGATTCCCAGTCAGGGCACATGCCTGGGTTGCAGGCAGGTCCACAGTAGGGAGTGCGCAAGAGGCGACCACACATTGATGTTTCTCTCCCTCTTTCTCCCTCCCTCCCTCCCTCTCTAAAAGTAAATAAATAAAATATTAAAAGAACAAAAAAGATATCTCATCTCAGTCCTTGATCCCAGGAGAGCTATAGGGGCTGGAATAGCTGTACAACCAAACTACCTTCCCTGAGGTTTAGTTAAAAACACATTGCTCAAGAGTGTCCTCAAGAGCCAATTAATGGCCTCATGTTAATTGTCCTCAGAGGGAGTGCCATGTAGCAGTGGATGCAGAGAGAGAGAGCAACCTTTTACATGTGATGTATTTTAAACATACCTGAAGGAATTTCAGAATTTTTGCCAAGGGATTCAGCACTTGACAGTTGTTCTTCTTTTTTAAAGATTTTATTATTTATTTTTAGAGAGAAGGGGAGGGAGGGAGAAAGAGAGGGAGAGAAACATCAGTGTGTGGTTGCCTCTCTCACACGCCCTCTACTGGGGACCTGACCTGCAACCTAGGCATGTGCCTTGACTGGGAATCAAACCAGCAAACCTTTGGTTCACAGGCCGACGCTGAATGCACTGAGCCACACCAGCCAGGGCGACAGTTCTTCTTAAAATACTAGTTGACAGTCTCCTCCTACCCCTACCTGAAAAGGGGGAAACTGTTAGGGCCTCCCACAGATGCACAAGCTAAGCTTAACTCCTCAGCACAGTATGTAGTAACCAGTCAGCTGCTTGCCCAGGGAAAGAGTTTGTACTTGTTCTAGCTAAATGGCACTGGTCAGTTGCCATCAGTAACACTGCACTGCTCTGCTCATATGCCACTATTCAGAGGGTGGTATGGCTGCCCTGGAGTATTTCCCTCCATCAGTGAGGCAGCACAATGAGGCTTCTGTATGTGTTGACTAAATTGCATTTCTGTTTCGCTGGATAAAAGAGTGGACTGAAAGAGGCAGACTGCTCGTTGTGCTCCTGGTATGATGCTGCCATGGTTAATCTGTTTTGATTTCTGCCTTTATAAACAGAATTAGAAAAGTAAACCACCTTGTTGGTGCCCAGAAGCAACTTGGAAAGTGATGGACAGACATGTCTATTAACAATGCATAGAAATAGTTTAGGTAGGATTCTGTGTGACTCTAGATCCATATGGGCGATTTTAAACTTACAGTGCTGGAGGCAGATGTTTGTGAATGCAAACAGCTGGAGAAATACTTCAGGAATGAACTGGCATGGGTCAAGTGTAGCAGTGAGTGGGAAGAATATGCTGATAAACACAACTCATTGTTATGGGAGGTCACCTTTAGAAGTAAGTGATTTGCTCCCTCAACCTTTTCCCAATGAAGAAGGAAAACTATTCGAGGATGTCCCCCATGTTGTCTGGCTTCTCTAGACTGTTGGCATAAGAAAGGGAATAATGAAGTCTCCTGATCAGTGCTCTAAACACGTTCTATTGTACTTCCCTCTGCCAGAGCAGTGGACCTCAGCTCTGCTGTTGGAGAGCCTCATGAGAAATGGTCCTTGCTTGCTTTTCCCAAAGGGCCAGAGAACACTTCTCTACAGGGAAACCTGACTTGCTATTACATGGAAAGGGAGCTAGCTGCTTCCAGTCTTAAAGACTTCCATAAGTTCACCTTACCTAAGGCTGTCTGATTGTTTTGGAACAGGAAAGGGCATTGCAGACTCACTGAGATTGATTTCCTCACTGTCTCAGCAAGTGTCGGATTTATCGAGGTTTGGAGGCTGGAGTATAGATTACTTTGCCTGTGGAGAGCCTCTTTGTGGGAGATTACGCCAAGCCCTTTCAGAGCTGTTTCTGTCTGTCGACTCAGGACTGCCCTCCAGTTGGAAAATTGCTTAAGCTGCTCAGGAGGGCAAAATCAAGGCAAATAATGCATGGACCACTGGGGAGGTGGCAAGACCATGGAAGCAAAGCAGTGCTTCTTTTTTAGGTTTTATTTATTTTCTTTTTAAAAAGTTTTTTTTAGATTATATTTATTTATTTTCAGAGTGGGGGAAGAGTGGGGAGAAAGAGAGTGAGAGAAACATCAATTGGTTGTTCCTCGCACACCCTTTACTGTGGACCCAGCGCACAACCCAGACATGCGCCCTGACAGGGAATCAAACCGGCGACCTTTTGGTTCGCAGTTCAGCTTTCAGTCCACTGAGCCACACTAGCCAGGGCCCAAAGCAGTGTTTCTTTACCAGATGACTTACCCCTGCTCGTCCCCAGATGTCATTAGCATATGATTTATAAACTGTTCTTGCTTTCCCTGTAGGCCAAGACGACTGGAATGGGACCAGGCCATCACTGAAGGCCCCTCCAGCTAGGCCGGTGAAGGGAACATACAGAGAGCACCCATATGGACGTTATTAAAAACAAACATGAGGGGAAAATATCAGTTATGAGCAAAGTTGTTACTGATTTCTTGTATCTCCCAGGATTCCTGTTGCTTTACCCACAACAGACAAGTAATTGTCTAAGTGTTTTTCTTCGTGGTCACCTTCTTCTCCCCACCTTACTCCATTCTTAACTCTGCATTCTGGCTTCTGTATGTAGTATTTTAAAATGAGTTAAAATAGATTTAGGAATATCGAATTAATTTTTTAAGTGTGTAGATGCTTTTTTCTTTGTTGTTTAAATATAAACAGAAATGTACCTTTTATAATAAAAAAAAGAAGTTGAGTAAAAAAAAAAAGGCCACAAACCTGTTAGTTTCAAAAGTGACATTGCTTGCTTAAAGGTTCTGAAGTTAAGGCTTGTTAACTTTATCTTAGTTTTGATTTGAGGCATCCCGTATAGTTGTAGTTGCAGAATCCCAAACTAGGCTACATTTCAAAATTCAGGGCTGTTCAAGATTTAAAACCACAAACGTTAACGGCAGTAGGTGCCACCATGTAAAAGTGAGCTCAGACGTCTCTAAAAATGTTACCTTTAAAAGCACATGGCGGTTGAATCTTAAGGTTAAATTTTAATATGAAAGATCCTCATGAATTAAATAGTTGATGCAATTTTTAACATTAATTGACTTAAAAACAACAACAAGATTAGGTTTGTAAAAATGACTTTTTCATTATGTGGGTTTTGAAATCTAGCCCCAGACATACAGTGTTGAGAGATACTTCATGGAGAATAGGTTTTGAAGAGGTTGATTGGGGGAGAGGGGCTGGCTATCTAAATTGAATTTGATGCAGAGCTTTTTAGCCACAAACTATCTTTCAATAATAGTACTAATAATTAAAATTTCAGTATTTAAAAAGACAAAGTATTTTGTCCATCTGAGATTCTGCACTCCATGAAAAGCTCACTTGGACCCTGGGGCCAAAGCCGATGATTTTCTTTAGTTGACGGTTGTCAATATTGAACTGTTCCCAAGATAGTCAAGTATGTCTCAACACTAGCATGACGTAAAAAGGGACACTGCAGCTGAATGAAAAAGGAATCAAAATCCACTTTGTACATAAGTTAAAGTCCTAATTGGATTTGTACCATCCTCCCATTTTGTTCTTGGAAAATTAAATGCTACATGTGTAAGTCTGCCTAAATAGGTAGCTTAAACTTATGTCAAAATGTCTGCAGCAGTTTGTCAATAAAGTTTAGTCCTTTTTTAATCAAAGTAAATGTGATGAATTGTCATTTTTGTGGGTGGACAATAAAATAGTTTTCTCTTTCAAATAAACTTAAATTAATTCTAAAGTTAATGGGCTTGTTAAAAGTTGGAGACATTCTTAAAAGTGGTGGTGGGGATTTTATTTTAAGTTTACCAAAAAAAGTTTATCGAGTTGTTAAGTTTTAGTTTAAAAATAACCAAAGCTTTTTCACCCCCTGGAAGTTGTTGACAACAGTTTTATCTAATCCTATCACAAGATCTAATTTCTGGAGAGAAAAACCCAACTAAACCAAAACTTGGATTGGTTTCCATACAGAGGCGTCAATATTTCAAGTGCCAGCCACCGTTGTTCGCATCTCCTGTAGAGTCCCTAGGTGGTCCTAAGAGTGACACCAAATGATCTCTGTGAGTTTGGAAAGGGATAGAACCTGCTTGTAGAGATGACAATTCAGCAAACCCTGGGTGCCCTTAAGGGTTTCCCTTCTAATCCCAGACACACTGTTAATAAATCAGCTGGGTTGGGGCAGGATCTGGTGTGATAGGCTGGCTCTGCACTCCCTCCTGAGGTCAGGAGGAAATGATGGGATTGGTTGGCCCTGTTTCCCCTGCGCTGTCAATTTCCAGGGTTCGAATGCCTTCTCTAAGTGAGCCGCCTAAAACTGCTCGGGGGTGAAAAATCCTCTTGTATGAAGTGCCAAGCTGCCTGCAGCAGTGCATGATGGACTTTTTTTTTTTTTCTTTTTAAAACACACCAACAAAAAAATGTATTTGTAGATTGTGATAAAGTGTAAATAACTGAATTTTCAACCATGGTTTGAAGTCAGCTTTCAGGGCATTATGTCTTGTTTTGATGAAAAGAGATCACTCTATACCCCCTTTTTAAAGGAAAATTATCGCAAGAGAATCAGGATGTGTAAAGCTAACATGCATCGCAAAAAACCAAAGGTAACCTAAATGTCTGATTTTAATAGCACATATTTCTCTTTTCCATAAACTGTGACAGCAACTTGCATAAACAATTCTTTAGCTGTTAATTTTAATGTTAAAACTTTGCAAAATTTGTTTAATAAAAATAGCTGTAAAAAGAAAAACCATATGCTGCCGCATAAATTAGCCATAACTCTTAATAATCCTGCCCGTCACACGTGAACTGTAATGTAACCTGGGCACAAAGTCTGACATCTTAAATGACACAATGTAAAATTTCAATGACTGTAGATTAGATCTGCTCCCCAAAGTAAAGCTTTCTGCTCAGCTATTTCAAAATGTACAAGGATGAGCCCCTGTAGGTCCCCATATTGATATTCACAATGAAACGTTGCTTAAAGTTTCCTTAAAGTTGCATGTTTCTCTCCTGTAATGTGTAACTGCATGCAGGATCTCTCTCTTTTATTGTGTATGTCTTTAAAACTTCCTCATCAAAAGACTGATCTCTTAATTCTCCACTTTCAGGTCATCGAAAACTCGAGACATTTCCTGGAGTAGAATGGGTAGTGAAGACCCCTGGCAGGTATGTTAAGGTGGCTTTCTATTAAGGATGTGGGACTTTTATCCTAACTATAAAACAGTTCTGCCAAGAGGTGGCCTGGGAGGTGACCAATGGCTGACTCTTTTTTATACATCATTTGTATGATATTTACAACACGACTGTTTATATGTTTGTTTACAGTACATAGGGAATTTACTTGTAATGACTAGCATGGCTATTGAATAACACTCTTATCTTGTCAGTAACCTGATAAGGCAGTTGTTTCATCGGGAGCTCATTGATTGTGAGCAACAAAATGACTGGCTAATGTAAACAGAAGGGGATTTATTAGAAGGATGTTAGGGGTTCCCAATTTAGTGTAAAGACTAGAAAATCTGGCTTAGGAACCATAGTGACTGCAGAGAACTGAGGCAGCACTGTTAGGCCACAGGAGTGGTCCTGAAGTAGCAGTAGCTGCTTAGGCTGGAATTAGTAAACTGTAGCCATGTTTGGTTTCTTTCTCCCTCAAAATTCAAGTTTGAGGAAGGGAATGTCAGGCTGGTTTAGCATGAGTCACATGCCCATGCTCTAGTAGTATGGCTGCACAGTATGCAATAAGAGAAAGATTATTCTTCAAAAGTCAGGGTGGTATTAGGAAGGGGAAATGGATTCTGGGCAGCAAAAAAACAATTGTCCAGTAATACATGTATTTTACAGAAGTAACTGAGACTTAATTAGGTGAAGTGACTTCCCAGGGTCACGTAATTAGTATTATCAGTTATCAAGCCCATGTTTATGTGTTGCCAGAACCTAACCCCTTGACTTACACAATACTGTACTGCTTACCATCTAAGGAAAGCAGTGTTTCTCACACTTAGGAAACCCCTGGTAGGGATATTGTTTTATAGTAGAAAGAACATAGACCTTTCTGCTATGACAAAAACCCAGAGTTGAATCTATGAGCTATCTGTTGCTTAGTGATCTAAAACAAAATCACTTTCCTTATTTCCACACCTAGGAAGGAGATAGTGATATGGTACACTTCTCAGTGGCTGGCAAACTGAGGGCATTCTATATATAGGCCAACCAGTTCCGTGCTTTATGCATAGTAAACATTAGTGTTCTGCGGGCTGGGAACCGAGGGGTCCCGGTTCGATTCCCAGTCAGGGCACATGCCTGGGTTGCAGGCCAGGTCCCCAGTGACGGCCATGTGGGGAGCAACCATACATTGCTGTTTCTCTCCCTCTCTGTCTCCTTCCCGTCCCCTCTAATAATAAATAAATAAAATCTTAAAAATAAATAAATAAACATTAGTGTTCTTTCCCTGAGAAAGTTTAGCCCCCTAGTTTGGGTAGTTGGGCTCACACTGACAACTCAATAAGCCTTCCTGTTGCTTGAAGCCATTAAGGAACTAACTGGATGGTTTGCAACCCTAACAACTCTGCCCCTCAGTGAGTTGTTAGGGCTGTGATAACACTGAGGAGACAAGATCTACCTAGGTAAGACAAAGGCACTTAAAGCCTTTGACAGAAATTTGCGTTCTTAGACACCATTTCTTCTGAGCTCCCCTCTGAGCCAGGAGTCTCTGAGATTTGGAGACTTTAAGGAGGGCCATTTGTCTTGAGCATGGTGTAAGAGCACCCAGAAAGTCCTGAAAAGGATATTGATCACATGAATTGTAGGAAAATTTAAGGGAAAGTCCATGAATGCAGAGAAGTTAGTCTCAGGTCTGCCTAGGGTAGTCCGAAGGAACAGCGTTTTGGGGAAACATCTTTCGTCATTTGTCCTGTAGTTCGTGCGTGGAAAAGCAGGTTCCATTGTTGGCAGACCGAGGTCTGTTTGTGATCTGCCTGTTCTGGGTGTGTAGTTTAGTCACTTGGTCCCAGTGATTTCTATAACTTTCTGTCACTACGCGTGAAGTTATTACAGTTCTGTATGCTAATTTAGAGCCAGGCAAGACTGGGACATGTCCTGGCTCTGCCTCATCATAGCCTTTGCCTTTGTTTTGACAGAAAGAAAACCCTTACCCCTTGTCATTTATCATCAAATGAAGTTGGTAATAGTAGCTAACATTTATCACTGTATGCATCATAATATCCTAAGCAGTTAATAAGGATTATCTTATTTGATCTTTCTACCTTTTTTTAATTCAGATAAAATTCACATAACATAAAATATGCCATTTTAACCGTTTTTTTTTTTGTTTTGTTTTGTTTTGTTTTTTAAGTATTCAGCCTGGTGGCTTTAGGATATTCACAATGCTGTGCAACCATCATTTTACTTAATTCCCAAAAATTCCTGTTACCCCAAAAGAACTCCCGTACCTCTTGGTAGTCACTTCTAATTCTCTTCTCTTCCCAGCCCCTGGCAACCACTAATCTACTTTCTGTTTCTATGGATTTGCCTATTTTGAACATTTCGTATAAATAGAATTGTAGCCTTGGCTGGTGTGGCTCGGTAGATTAAGTGCCAGCCTGCAAACGGAAAGCCACAAGTTCGATGCCCAGTGAGGGCACGTCCCTGGGTTGCAGGCCAGGTCCCCAGTTGGGGGTGTACAAGAGGCGACCGATCGAAGTTTCTCTCACACATCAATGTTTTTCATCTCCCTCTCTTTCTTCCCCTACTTCCCTCTCTCTAAAAATAAATAAAATCTTAAAAAATAAATAGAGTTGTATGACATATGCCTTTTGTGGTTGGCTTCTTTGACTTTGCATCATGTTTTCAAGGTTGATCCATGTTATAGCGTGTGTCAGTACTTCATACTAGTGAGAGAAAGCATTACTTCCAAAAGCAGCTCATTTGGTTTCGGACAGCTCCAAGTTTTGGAAGCTTTCCCTTACATTAAATGAGTCACTCCAGAAACTTACACTGGTTCTTCTTTGTGAATATCCTTTTAAGTATTTGAAGATCATTTTCATTCATGTTTCTTTCCCAGCTCCAGAGTTGTTTGTTAAGACTTGCTAGATCTGATTTAAAGCAAAACTAAAATTTGGATTTTCTATACCAGTTGTTTAATGTTTGCTCAGATTTGTATCAGGCCCTGTTAAACATCCACTACAAGCCAAATGCTACCTGTAACCTACCAATTTGCAGCTTTTTATTAGCTTCTGTTGATGGAAATTAAGGGTATATTAGGGTTATTTAAATATAATCCATATACTGTACTACTCACCCATTTAAAGTGTACAACCATTTTTGTACACCAAAGTCCATTTTCTATGCTGCAAGTAAGCTGCTTCTATAAAAGATTGTGTTAACACTGAGGCTGTTATGAGATGTATTATTAAGTGTTTCGAAGAAAGAAGACTACCAATTAAACTGACACAATGGTTTCTTTTTATACTGAATGTAAGATGCGTCCTGATTTAAGACATGTTAAAATCTGGAAAAAAAAATGTCTTAGCTACTATGGCATTTTGTCAATTCTAACGTTCCTCACTGTGTGCCGTGCCCTGTCTTCTCCACATGTACAGTAGCTATTACTAACCCATTTTTATGCAGTGATGAAACTGAGGCCCAGAAAAATTAAATCACTTACCCAAGGTCATGCAGCTGTTAAATAGCAGAGCTGAGATTCAAGCTCAGACAGTCTGATTTTAGAGTCTATGATCAGTCTTAACTACTAGATTATATTGGAATTGAGAAGTTTTACCCATCAGCCAGAATCATCCCAGGAGGCTTGTAGAGTCATTCTGTATCCTTGAAGGAGGCTTACTCTGCAAGAATATTATTACTAATGCAGTGAACATTTGCTGAGGTCATTTAGACTCTTGTGCTGGCTGTGCTCAGTCTACAGCAGTTCATAGTCTCTGCCTTCAAAAAACTCAGTCTAATGGGAAATAGTAAGTCTCACATAAGTTACAGTAGTGTGTGATCATTTCTGTTGCTGAACCGAGTATGAGGGAGCCCACAGGAGCTCCTGAGAAAGGCATAGGGTGTGCTGGAGGAGGGGAGTAACAAAATTTAAGTTGAGTCTTAGAGTATAACTAAGAATTTACCAGAGAGACATACAGGTTAGCATAGCACTTTACTATGGCTTTAAACAGACTAATTTCAAATTCTGCCTCCTCCAAAGCTACTAGCTTTGGAATCTTAGATGAGTTATCCTAAGTCTGAATTTCATCATCTGTAAAATGGGATAATAATCATTTTACAACATTATTGTAAAAACTGAGCGAACTAATATGTATAAAACATTCAACATGATATGTAGTAAGCACCCAATACATTTAAGCCGTAAATAGAGGCTGGAAGAGTAGGTTAGTGCCAGCTTTGAAAAGGTAAATGTTAGGCAAGAAATTTGGACTTTATTCTAAAGTTTAGGGAGCTATTGGAGGCTTAAGAACAAGAACCCACTGTGTTAGCCATTGCACTGGTGAGGTAGCTAAGTAAGGGAGCCAGAAGAAGAAGCGATCTCTACATGGCACCAGTCCTTCGTGGGAGCGTGAAGGGGACAGTCTCCCCTCACCTAGCATTTCTTCCTGTCTCCCTCTTGTCTGGAGGCCTTTTGGTTCTTCCTCAGAAAGGAAAAGCACCTCTCCTCCCAGATAGTGTTTGGGCTGCATGAGGGTGGGGTGTTAAGCCTTCACCATGTGTTTGTTAATAGTCTCCCCACATCCTGTCCCTTTCACCCACTCTGTGAATTGGAGGCCAAAACTCTCTGAGTCTCCACTGATAGCACCTGCTCTCACCAGTCGGTCTGAAATGAATGAAGTCTCTGCCAAGCTCTTAATTCTGTGCCCTGTGCTGGGATTATCATATACAGCATCCCATTTAATTCTCACAAACAGTCCTGTGAAACGAGGACTATACTGGGAAATGAAAACTGGTGTGTACAGTTTACGATGACCACAGGGTCCCAAAGCTGGCTCTTAGACCCAAGTCTTTCTGCTCCCACTGAGCTGCCGCCTCTGTGTTTAGAGTGGCAACAAGAAGATCAGTTTACACTGAAAGTAGTTCCCAGCTTTGGTGTACAGGATATGTGCCCCTGGCTTGGTTTCCATATTCCTGGACTTGAAAGAATTGTATCCTTCTAAGCGCATATTCATATTCTTCCTCCGTCCCTCTCTCCCCTCTCCCCCCACCCCCTATCCCTTCCAGACCCTTATCTACCTCTTGCTCTCCAGATTAATAGTCTTTGCATGTTTGAAGCTAGCAAGCATCTGATGAATATTTAATAGCCTTGAGCAGACAGGCTGGATACAGCTGTCTTGAGACAGCAGCTGTTGGGGGGAGGGGAGGAAGTGCACTGCAGGGCCTAACTACTTCTTTTGTTCCCTGGCCCAGCCCTTTCAGTGCAAAGGCCTAAGGTGGGCACTGCGCCCTGGTCCTGCCCTAGTCCTGGTGTGGCCTGATTGCATCCCTGGGCTTCCCAGGGTATTACATTGAAGCAGCAGACCAAACCCCTTTTTTTAAATTTTGGTAATGGGGAGCAGTTTACATTCCCTGACATCTCGAATCAGTTTCCAACCCCTGGGCCGAAGGCCTTCTGCTCTAAGGCTTGTTCTGGCTCTGGGGCGGATGACGTGTTCTCATATCCTGTTCTGCCAACTGCAGCTCTCTTTTCTACAAGGAGGGAGATTGGTGTTGGGGAGGGACCTGAATTTCATAACTGTGCTGCTGCTGGGGCTTAGCCTCTTGACATTCCTTGATGACAAATGCAGTAGCCTGTCAGCAGAGGTGTTGTACTCATTCCTAGCCTGAGCTGTGGTGATTGCCTTTGGCTGCATTTCAGGCCTGCATTAGGCAGGGAAGTTCTCAGGCAGCTATGAAAGCTGTCCTTAGGCTTCCCTCACCTAGACCTAGGGAGCTTTTTGCCTCAAGGAGGCCTTGTGATGTCCAGGGCAAATGTGGGGAGGTCATGGGGACTCCTGAAAAAAGACAGCCTGTTCGAGATGTTTCTAGCCAGACTGTGAGCCATGGCGGGGCTATTGCCCCAGAATAATTAGCTAAGTAGAGCACATTGACAGAAACTCAGGTCCTGTTTTTGTTCCTACTCTGTCAAGGTGCCTGACTTAGCTGTTCACTTGTCAACCTCTAAAGCCCACCTCGGCCCATGGCCCGCCTCAGGATAGCCAGTCTCCCCCCACCACCCCATCTCCCAAGCCTCCCTGGGCACCACGTGTGAGAACTTGAGATAGAAAGCATTTGGGATCAAATACAGGAGTAATTCTTTTCTGGGGTCTTCTGACTCCTACAGGCTCCTGCTTCCTGTTCATGGCCCAACTTTAGACACAAAGTGGTTGCTACCCATCTCTCAGGCTCTCTAGGGTGAAAATGTGGGAAACAAATTGCATTTGCCTTTGAGAAAGAGAAATACCTATGCTCTGATACGATTCTTCAGAAGCTTCTCTCCAAATGCCAGTATACATGGCCCCTTTTATTCATTTTTCTTAACATATTCACTCATAAATCAGAACACCTACTATGTGCTCCATAGACACTGGAGAGTCAGTGGCAAATGAACAAGCTAAAATCGGTCCCTGGCCTCATGGAGGTTACAGTATGTTTGGCACCAAACAGATAGTTACTCTCACAAATAATGTCAGTCGTGATCATCAGTGCTATGAAAGAAGAGGAACGGTGCAGTGAGCGTGCAAAGCAGGGCACTAGCCTCACTTTGGGGATTTCCTCGAGGAGGTGATGTTAAGCTGACATGTAAAGGGAAGTGTTAGCCAGGTGGAGGGCATGGAGCACATTCTAGGCAAAGGGTAGGACTGAGGCAGGTTGAAGGTGAGGTAAGAGGACCTTACTCTGTGGTCATTGCTGAACACCACTGAATCGCGGAGTGAGGGGTGGGAAATGACATGATTAGACATCTGCTTTTTAAATTTCATTTGCTCCTGAGTAGAAAATGGGTTATAGTCCAGGCAAAAAATGAAAAAGACCTCTAGTAGAGCGATAGAAGTGAAAATGCAGAGAAATAAGTGGATTCAGGAACTTTTAGGGGAGAGAATGAGTATCATTTGGTGGTTGAGATGCGGGAGAAGAGGAGGGCTCCCAGGTTACTGGCTCGAACAACCGGGAGGCCCAGAGTGCTGTTTTTCAGAAGACGGAGAGCACCGCTGCGGGCTTTGGCATGCGATCAGGGCCTCGCCCTGTGGCACAGGCTTAGGAGGTGGCTCTTCTGTGGATAACCCTGATTACTTGGGACTGGGATGGACCCCTCATAAGGCCAGAAGAGAGAGGCCCCCTAAACCTAGCACCGAGGTACTAAAAGATGCCTATTTCCCCATTTCCTTTCTTCCAAAGGCTTTTAAAAGCTCTTTGTTCATCTGTGTCTTTTTCACATCTCTGGAAGAACAGAAAGCATTTTACCCTTTGTATAGCTGGAGGTCCCAAAGCTTGTGTTACTAAAAGCCCCAAAGGTTTATTTGATTCTGCTCTGGGTCACTCAGCCCAGGCATGGTCAAGCCTGGGAGATGGGAGGTGTGGGGGTCCCCTTGCCTGACTGACGTGCACGTAGAAACCTTGTACTGAATGAAACAACTGCAGTTACGCTGTGGGGCGGGGAGATTATAAAGGAGGCAGCCTGGCCATGTGGGAGGCTGGGAAGGCCCCTGATGTTGCAGCTTCATGTTTCTTAATTTTCTGCCTGTGTCTTTGCAGCTATCAGAGGACTCTGGAAACCGGGAGACTGCCTGCCGTGTCAAGGCTGGCCTGAGGGCATTTGCTGAGCACAGAGAAACCCAAGAGAGATCAACAGTCTTTTCTCACCCACCTCTTTGATCTGTCTGATTACCCACAAAAAGCCAGCCAGGATCCCCTAAGAGTTTCTAGGCCCAGAATGGAGTGCTCAGGGCTGCAGGGGACTGTGATATTCACATTTGAACATGCTCAGAACTTGAAAGAGTTGAAGGGGACTAACAGTATCCTCAGCATGGCATCCTAAATCTGAATAAACTGGCAACTCCTACTGCGTCATTCCCAGTTTGCCTGCTTCCCATTAGCCTCCAGCAGATCTGGCTAGAACAGCCTACCAATACCCACCCCCACCTCCTATTTCCCTCTCCGCCACACCTGTGTTGTGGGTGCCAGCCTAGGAGCCCTTGGACACTTCCAGAGGGCTCCTGGAAGGAGACTGGTCACCACCTCTAATAGGCTGAGGGAAGTCAAGTGAGAAGGTTCACTTATTTTGGGCAAATTATTTAAACTCAGCACCTGTTTTTCTCTTCATTGTTGGTTACTAAACTTGTTCAAAAAGCTCTTTAAGGGTAGGGCTTTCTCTGTACTGTATCACTTCCCCAGCAAATAAATATCCAGCACTGAGGGGCTCAATAAAGGTTTGGTCAAGTGATGAGTGGTCCCACTCTCGTAGCTTCTATCAACCTGGGGAGAGAGCCAAAGCCACCCCTGTGTAGCTCCCACGTTCTTCCAGTTATGTTAGGCTAGCACTTTACCCTATGTTTTCTCTCGAAGGACTGGAAGGTCAGCCTTTAGATGCAGACTTCTGGTTTCCTATGACCTAATGTCCTAGGCTGGTTTTACACTGAGCTTCCTGAGAGATTAGGGACCTCTCTTCCCTTAATGCCTTTGGCTATTTACCCTAACAAGGGATCAAGAGGAAGGGCTGAATGTGGAGAAAAAGCCTTTTTTTTAATTGATCGATTTTAGGGGGAGAGAGAGAAACATTGATTTGTTGTTCCATTTAATTTATGCATTCATTGGTTGATTCTTGTATGTGCCCTGACTGTGGATGGAACCCACAACCTTGGTGTATATCGGAACAACACTCTAATCAACTGAGCTACCTGGCCAGGGTGAACCTGTCTGCCTTTTAACTGAGCCTGGGACATTCTAATCTTAGATTTATTCTTAGCAGGAAAGGGATATTGAAATCAGTTGATTTACTTTGGGCAAGTTATTTAACCTCTGAACACATTTTTATCTTCACTACTGATTACTATGAATAATAGCTAATAATTTATTGAATGCTTAGTATGTACGAGGTACTATGGCAAGCATTTATATTTACTGTTTCACCTAATTCTCCAACCCATTACACTCATTTCACATATGAGAAAACAGAGGTTCAGGAAGATAAATATCTAAGGTTAAAAAAAAAAAGGAGGCTATTAGATTTTCATAGTCCCTGCTTTTGACCTGTTTGTGCCTTTTCCAGCCACAACTATTTCGAAGCAGTAAAGCATTGTGTCAGTGTAAGAGATTTGTTAAGGATGACAAACTGTCAGGTTTACCCAGAACTGAGAGGTTTCCTGGGATGTAGAACTTTGGGTGCTGAAACCAGGAACGTTCCAAGCAAATCGATACGGTTTGTCAACCTGTGTTTGCACCGAGACAGTCCAGGATCGCCCACTGACGCTGCAGTTCCCTTGGTTTCTATTCTCCTAGGCCTTCCCTTTTGACCAGAGTTCTCTAGCCTTTGAGGACCTGCTTCGGTTCAGCAGGCAGAGGAGGAGTTTGGGCCGAGGTAACATCGTGGTCACAGATAAATGGAGCCACAGAGCTTGGGGTCACCACCTGAGAAGCCAGCACTAAGTTCCTAGGCAGCTATATGCTCCAAATGCAGGGTATCATCTACATGGGAGCCAAGGAATTTTACAGAAAACACATCTGGATTCAAATCCTACCCCATCACTTACTGTGTATTTTTCTGGGCCTCTTCACTCCTTAAAAGTAGCATAATAATCCCTACCCACTGAATGGGATCCGAGAAGCAAATGGGATGTGTGCGAAATACCTAGCACAGGGTCTGTATGTAATACCTCTCAACACTTGAGTTTCCTTCCTCCTTTTTTCTGACTAGTTTTTCTTACCCCCATCCTGTCACCTGTCACATCTATCACATACAGATTCGTCCCTCCTCTCGTTACCGCTTACAGCCTTAGGGAGCTTCCTTGGAGAACCCTGATCTCTTGGGCCGACACACCGAGCCACCCTGCATGTCAGTCACCTCCCCTGCAAGCAAAGAAGGAATGACATCAAACTTTCCCCTCCCCCCATCGGAAGTCTCTGGACTCTGTGAGCCATAAATATTTTAGCTGGGCTTTTTTTCTCTGGCTGTTGCCAGGTTGATGGGCTCTCAGGGGACTGGCATGGGAGTGTGGGGGCTGGGCTGGCAGCCTGAGTCCCAGCAGCAGAGCTGGCCCTGGAGAGGCTGTAGGAAGCCTGGCATCGAGCCCGTGCTTGCTGTGGCCGTTGTGAAGGCTAATGCTCTGTTGGCCTTCCCTCCCTTTCCTGGGCCCCTCAGAGCCACTCCTGCGTGTTTCCAGGCCCAGCTCTGCTCTTGAGTGCTATTCGATCTTGGATAAATTGCTAAATGTCTCTAGGTTTTCATTTTAACATCTGCAACACAAAAAAACCCTGCTTAACTCAGTGCAAGTAAGTGGAGAAGACCAAGGTTCTGTAAAAAATCATGAAATGCTAGGTTAGTAAGCAGTCATGATTGGAGAAGCTAGATCCCATAACCCATTCTTGTAGTCCTAAAGACTGGAGTCCCAGGGCAATGTCAGATACGGCGCTGCCTCCCTTTCTCCCCGCTTCCTCACCCTGAGGCCCTGCCCCTCTTCTAAGGTTCCCAAGTCTAGCCAGATTACCTGACCTGGCATCAGATATTTTAAGGAGTTAGGCTCAGTGGCTTGTAAGCAGAGTTGGTGAAAGCCCTTTTTACTTGAGATACAGAAATTCAGGGCCCCAAACTAGACCTGGCCTTCCTCCTCTAGCCCCCTATCCTGGAGATCTTACATCTGGCTAGCAGCTAACCTCTAGGTTGTAACAGTATGCCCTATCCGTGTACTTAGGATGGGTCTGAGAAAGAAAAGGGGGCCAGAAGGGGGCCACCTATACCCAGGCCCCACCCCTACCATTGAGAAGCCAGGATTCCAATCCCTACTCAGACTTGCCTACCACAATTTTCCTGTTGAGCTGGGAGCTCTGATTTCTTTGTATGGAGCTCCCTCCGGTGGTTGTTGCTATGTACCTTGCAGGAATATAACATCTCAAAAGTGAGACAGGTTGGGTTTACTCTATACCAAGGAGAAGGATTTTTGTCTCCAACTCGTAAAAGAGTCATTCCATTTCTTTCTTATTTTTTTAAGATGTTTATTTGTTCATTTTTAGAGAGGGGAAAGAAGAAAGAAAGGGAGAGAAACATTGATCGTTTGCCTCTCATATGCCCCAAGTGGGGACCTGGCCCGCAACTCAGGCATGTGCCCTGACTGGGAATCACACCAGTGACCTCTCAGTTTGCAGGATGACGCTCAACCTACTGAACCACACCAGTCAGGGCCATTCCATTTCTTTTCTTTTTCCTGAACAGATTTTATTACAGAGAGAGCATGGGACTCAGTCCCTCATGGCTGCAAGGATGTTGCTCAGCTCCTCACCCTTCCTCTTGGCACAAATGTGTGTCCCCACCCTTTTCTTGATGAATTTCAGGACCCTCTTGTCCTTAGAGACCCTGAGCAGCCCCATGGCATGCCACTCATAGGGGGCGAAGCCACACACCTCTGGGATCATGTCCCACACGAACTTGGTGTGCTTGGTGAGGCGCCCATGGCGGCAGCTGTACCTTGGTTTGCTCACATTCTTTGTCACTTTATGGTCCTTGTTGAGGCCCACGGCCATGGGGCAGTGGAGAGCCCTGGCTGCTGCTCCTCGATGGCTGCCGCGTGGGAAGGGCTGACACCACGTGGAACTCTCCCATTTCTTATGTAGGATATTCCGCCCATCTCTTTGCTTCTCTCTGTCATTAATCCTCACAACAATTCAATGAGGTAGAAATTATCCTCATTTTACAGATGAAACAAGCTTAGGTAGTTGAACACTTCAAACTCTTCAATATACGTTACATTCAAGATCCTCAAGTGATATAAACTTAACCTATTTTTCCAGGTTCATCTTCAGTTACTCTCAAGCCAAACTGGACTTGCTCTTCTGGAACACGACCTCTGGACCTTTTCTCATGCTCTTCCTTCCATCTTCATTGCTTCCCCCCACCAAGTACATGACCTAACAAAATCCTCTACTTGAAAAACTGAAGAAATTGTTATTTTTTAAAGCTTGCATGTATTGTCTTTGTAATAAGCAAATATAAGGCACAGAAGGCAAATGTCTGGATGACAAGGGGTGGGTGGGCCTAGGATGCGGGAGGGGAGACTGACATATACATGAAGTGAGCATGGTCCCGGAAATGAGAACATGAATTCACCTGGATTGTCTCTTGCAGGCTCTCATAGTAAAACTCCAATGTAAGTACTCTTTTTTTAAAGAATGTAGTTGAGCCCTGGCTGGTGTAGCTCAGTGGATTGAGCACGTGCTGGGAACCAGACAATCCCGGTTCGATTCCCGGTCAGGGCACAAGTCTGGGTTGCAGGCCAGGTTCCCAGTGAGGGCCATGTGAGAGGCAACCATACATTGCTGTTCCTCCCTCTCTTTCTCCCTCCCTTCTCCTCTCTCTAAAAAATAAATAAATAAAATCTTTAAAAAAAATAAATAAAAATAAAGAATGTAGTTGATAGCCCTGGCCAGTTGGCTCAGTTGATGGGAGCGTCATGCTGTGCATCAAAGGGTTGCAGGTACGATCTCTGGTCAAAGCGTGTGAACTGGAAGCAACCAATCGATGTTTCTCTCTCCCTTCCTCTGTCTCTCAAATCAATAAGCATATCCTCAGGTGAGTATTAAAAAAGAATATAGTTGACGGACAATATTAGTGTCAGGTGTACAGCATAGTGAGTGAGTCAACATTTAGATACCTTACAAAATGATTACATTGAGCTTAGTAACCCTCTATCACCATACAAAATTATTACAATATTATGGACTATAGTCCTTACGCTGTACATCACATCCCTGTGACTTAGTTATTTTATAATTGGAATTTGTACCTCATTCCCCTTCACCTGTTCCCCCATCCATCCCCCTACTCCCCTCTGGCAACTATCATTTTGTTCTCTGAGTCTGCTATTTTTTTAAAACTATTTATTTATTTATTTATTTATTTATTTATTTATTTATTTATTTATGGAAGGGAGAGAAACCAATGTGTGGTTGCCTCTCACCACCCCCCTTACTGGGGACCTGGCCCAGAACCCAGGCATGTGCCCCAACTGGGAATCGAACAAGTGACCCTTTGGTTCACAGGCCAATACTCAGTCCACTGAACCACACCAGCCAAGGCAAGTCTGTTTCTATTTTGTTCATTTCTTTTGCTGTTTAGATTCCACTTATAAAAGAAATCATACAGTATTTGTCTTTTTCTCTGATTTCATTTGGCACATTGCCCTCTAGGTCCATCCATGTTGCAAATGGCAAGATTTTGTTCTTTTTAATGGCTGAGTAATACGCCACTGTATATCACGTCATCTTTATCCATTCATCTGTCCATAGACAACTTAAGGTTGTTTCATATCTTGGCTATTGTAAACAATGCTGCAGTGAACATAAGGGTGCCTATATCTTTCCAAATTAGTGTTTTCAACTTTGGATAAATACACAAAGATGAATTGCAGGATCATTCTATTTTTAATTTTTTTGAAGAGCCTCCAAACTGTTTCCATAGTGGTTGCTCTCATTTACGTTCCCACCAGCGGTTTCCCTTTTCCCCAGATGTAACTATTCTTGCTGGCAGAAGAAAGTGAGAGCAAATCCCTGGGCAGCTGGGTCAGGGCTGCAAGTGACATTTCTTCAAAGCCTTGGATCTTAAGATTACACTAGTTTTCTTTGCACTTCATAATATATCCATGTTTTAACAGTAATAGTTAATACTTAAATAGTACATATTATGCACCAGGCACTGTTCTAAGTACTTTACACAGACTAACTTAATTTTTACCATAATCTCATAAGTACTGATACTACCTTCATAGTTTGAGGAAACTGAGGCACAGAGAGGTTAAGTAGTCCTAAGGTCATGCAGCTAGTAAGTGGTAGAGCCAGGATTTGAATTCATCCAAGTCTGGCTCAGAGAAGGTGCTCGGAATAACTACATTTTGATATTGAAAATATTGCCTTACATTTCCATGAATTAAACTGGCTCCAGAAAGCAGTCTTGTGTTTTGCCCTGTGGTTTCAGCACCCCTACTGTGTACCACCAAAGGTCTGCATATTCCAGGTTGAAAACTACTGATTTAGAGGCCAGACATGCCAGCCTTGGCCCCAGAATAACGTGGCCAAGGAAGTGATTCTACCTCCTGACACCCAATGACACAGAACTGGCCTATAGCCAGTGGCATTTCCTCAAAAACTCAGTCTCCTGAAAGAGCCAATAGAGAGCAAGTTAATCAGGAAATGAAGACACAGAGAAGGGAAGTGAGGGCTTTAAGGTCACAAAACAGCTGAGATGTGTGGCCTCAGATCTGGAGAACAGAACCTAACCAACATCCTGCCATCTTATAATTATTCTCCCCAGAGTCCCTGTATGAAAAGACTACCCGATATCTCTGTTAGACACTGATAGAAGTGTATATTCTGAATTGTTTCAGATGCAGTTCTCAGACATCAGACACAAACTGGCTTTTTGTAATAGAAAAGTCCATAAAAGCTTCAGATATCGTTGTGTTTCCTTCATTGTCTGTTAAGTTCTCCCTAAAAGTAGCAAGATACCCACCAAGAGTTCCACACGTACATCCTATTTGCTTAGCCATTCCAGAAGTTAAATTTATTTCCCAATATTTCTGGCAAAGATCCTAGAATTGCATCTCATTTGGCCTGCAGTGGGTCACTGACATGCCTCCCCTCTCCCTTCCTGCAACCAGTCACTGTCTCTGGGGTGGCAGGGATGGAATGCTTTAATTCACCAGGCCAGGGCCATCTACCCACACTGGAACTGCAGAGGGAAGCACCTGCATAAAACCACATGAACTGAGTGGAAGGAAGAGTAGTTCCCCAAGGGAAAATGAGTGTTCTTACCAGAAGAAGAAGGAATGAACAGATGCTGAACAGGCGAAATCAATAGTCAACCTGTACAAGGTGGGCAAGAGCCACAGGTAATGGGTCACATGCATAACATTTCGTTTGAATGAACTCTTACCCTGGGTGGTATAAATGCCCTAAAATCAATTTGGCAAATATTTCCTGAGTATTCACCATGTACAACATCCAGCACCTTCCACATAATCAATGCAGAGCAAGACATTCCTCTGACACCACCTCCAGTAAGTTACCAGACTCAAGCTATTGCCTCCTCCCATGGGAGTGTAACAGGCAAACTCCTATTCATCTCTCAGAAACCAGCTCTGATTTCATCTCCCACAAAGCCACCTCTTGCCTACCACTGCTTTCAGAGTTAGTCACCTTCCGTCCACCCCTGAACTTGATACATACTGATAATATCACACTGTACCATAAATTATTGATTCTTCTCTTTGTCTCCTCCAGTAAGGAGGGGCATCTCTGTATCCCTAGTGTCCATGACATATTAGATGCTCAATAAAGTTTATTGGCCTGAGTTAAAATGAGTTCCCAGGTATGGCTTGTCCTCAGGCTTCTACGGAATATTCCTAAAACCATTTAGCTTCCCTCCCCAATTGGCCTTCCTTTCAAGAGTCAATTTGCCATTATCTCAATTATTTAATCTCAACTGAATTAAAACTTACTTTGAATGCCTATCATATGCCAGGTAGTATTGTGCTTTGAGGATTCAGAAATTAATGAGCTACATCTCAAACTCTAAAGGGGCCAGAACCACTTCTTCTACCAGGATTTCTTTAGCTGGAAAAAAAAAATCTCTGCCCTGGTTTCTACTCTGCTTTGTTACCTGGTCATTCTCCTCCCTCTCCCCAGCCCCCACCACTTCCAAGCCTTTTTTTCCCCTGGAAGGGAAGTCCTGACTTGGTGTAAAATCTATAACAGATGTGTATGTGTGGAATTAAACTCTGTATTTCCATTTGCCTAAGCTAAAAACCTTGGAGCAATCCTTGATCTTCTCTTCCACATATCTGTCAACAAATCCTGTTGACTTTCACTTCAAATCAAAAATCCAATCATGTCTTATCACCTCATTCAATCTGGTACCAATCATTAACATCTGTTCCTAAGGTCATTGCCATAGGGTGATGTCTGGTCTTGTTTCCAACCTTGTGCCTCTACATTCTATTCGCACAGAGCAGGCCATAGTAAGTCTTTAAAAATGGAAGTTCCAACCCTCCAACTGCTCCTCATCTTACTGAGAATAAGTCCACACAATCCTATATGGTCCATCCTTTCTCATATCCTACTCTCTTGTCTATTCTATCTAAGCCACACTGGCCTTCTTGCTGTTTCTTTTCTTTCTTTCTTTCTTTTTAAGACACAAAGGTATGCTAGATTGGGGAATTCTTTGTTTAACTAAATTACATATTTTTTTATTTTTTAGATTTCATTTATTTATTTTTAGAGAGAGGGGAAGGAAAGGAGAAAGAGAGGGAAAGAAACATCAATGTGTGGTTGCTTCTCACGCGCCCCCTACTGGGGACCTGGCCCGCAACTCAGGCGTGTGCCCTAGACTGGGAATCCAAACAGCGACCCTTTGGTTCGCAGGCCGGCATTCAATCCATTGAGCCACTCCAGCCAGGGCTGATTTTATTTTATTTTAATTTTTTAAGTAAATTTTTTTGTTTTTTAATTTTTTAAGGTTGTTTTTTTTTTTTAATATGAAGAAGGGGAAGGGAAGGAGAGAAACATCAATGTGTGGTTGCCTCTTTGCCCACCGCCAGTGGGGGACTTGGTCTGCAACCCAGGCATGTGCCCCGACCAGGAATCAATTTCATGGCCTTTAGGTTCACAGGTCGCGCTCAGTCCACTGAACCACATTAGGCGGGGCTCTTTGGTGTTCCTTCAATACACCTGGCATGCAAGCTTGTGCCTCAGGGCCTTTCCACTGATTTCCTCTGCCTGGAAGGCCCCCTTTGTCCAAATATCTGTATTACTGACTCACTTGTTTCCTTCAAGTGTTTGCTCAAAAGTCACCTCAGTGAAGCCTACTCTGACTTCTCTGCATATAACAGTGACCTGCCACCCAGCCCCTTTCCTATTTCCTCCACAGCAATCATTCCCTTCTAACATACTACAGAATTTACTAATTTAAGGTGACTAACACAGCTTATATGTCTTATGAGGGAAGAAATCATAACAATTAGTAGTAGTAGTACCTCATTTATTGAGCGTTTCCTCTGTGTTAATGCTTGCCATACATCATAATACTGATGGCTAGCATGTATAAAACAGGCTCTGTTCTACATGCATGATCTCATTTAATCCTCCCCAAGACATAACGAGAATATTACCAGCCTCACTGTAAAGGGCAAGAAACAGTATTTCAAAGCTGGGAACTGGCAGAGTCGGGATTTGAACAGGTGGTGGCAGAGTAGGGTCAGATGTGAGAAATATTTAGATCTTAGGGTCGGTAAGACTAGGTAAAAGATGAGATGGGAACCGAGGGAAATGGGGAAATAACTCCCAGGTTTTGACTGGGGGAGGGGGAGACCAATGTTCAATAAAACCTAAGAGAAAGGGACAACTCAATTTGGAAGGTGTTGAGTTTGAGGAGCCTGTGGGCCACTCAAGGATACATTCCATCTCAGGTAGGAACTGAGAAGAGAGGCGTCTTCCAGGCTTCTCCCTCGGGCCCGAAGAGATGCTGGGAGAAGGGACGCACGGAAGAGCAGGACGTGGGTTCCCCTGCCTCTCGGGTTTCTTCTGCAGCAGCTGCAGGAAGGGCGTGGGGGACTGTGAGACAAAGACAGCGCTGGCCCCGCCTTTGTCCAGACGGCCCCTTTAAGAAGCGCGCCCCCGTGCTCCAGCCCGCCTTGTATGCAAATTTAGTGGCAGGGCGGGAGCGCGCGGCAGATACACAGGGACTGGGTTGGGGCGGTTGGTCCTCTCCCGGCCGCCGTCGCCTCCGACATATTGCCCGCAGGAGCTGCGGCGGCGAAGCGGAGAGCGCCGGGGGGAGGAGATGGGTGAGAAGAGCGGGTCCGAGCCCGGGGACGGGCGGGCGGGCGCGGAGATTGGGATGGCTAAACTGCTAATTGCTGCCACGAGTGGACTGGACCCCGGGGAGGGGAGGGGGAGGGGGACGCTGGCGCAGAGGGACCCCGCCCCCTCCTGTCGTTTTTTGTGGGGGCGGGACACTTAAGTGGTGGGCGGGACTTCTGAAATAAGGGGGCTTGTAGGGGTTTGGGCTTTGGTGAGGCCGGGGCTAGGCTTGGGGGCGGGGCCTTAGCGCTAGGGGCGGGGGCGATCTTTCTGAGCTGTAGGGGCTTTAAACTGGCAGTGATGGGGCGGGAAGGGGACCTTCTGGATTAAGGGACCCCATTCTGGAGCAGGGCTTCTGGACAGACAGCTTTTATTGGTTTTTGGGCGGGTTTTCTGGACTGACAATTGTGTGTAGGCGGGACTTCTGGGTTGAGGGTGCTTGTGTGGGTGCAGAGCTTCTAAAGAGGGGAGAGTAAATGTGGGCAGAGCTTTTGGGCTGAGGGTGTTTGTGTGGGATTTTCTAAACCAAGTATAATAGTATGTGAAGAGATCTGGGCTGGGGGCTGGTTGGGGGCCGAGTTCGTGGACAGGTGCTTTGTGGAAACTTGTGGGAAAATGTTCCAAACTGAGGAACTAGGGTAAAGGGTATGTGTTGTGTAGGCTGCTGTATTGCCCTGAAGGGGTATTAACGAGGAGGCTATAACCTTAATTAGAACTGGGGTAGGGCTTATAAGCGGGATGGTGCCTGGGATCCTGGGCTAGACTGCTAAAGCTAGAGAAACAGATTGTGGGTACAAGTTTTGGGGCCACAACCACACAATTCTCCCAAAGCCCACATCCCTGACCCTGCGCTCGGGCCCTGAGTCCTGATCCTAAGACACCAGGATGCCCCTTGAACTGGATCTCCAGTCCTCGAGGAAAAAGCCAAGAGTGCCCAGAATTGTAAGCCTATAGAAACTGTGTGGTATCTGAATGGGGCAGTGTATACCAGACCTAAGAGTACAGGACCCAGACACAGTATAAACTCAATTTCCTACTCTGTGTGAAACTTACTCTGCTGGTTTTATTCACTCATCAACATATTCTGATTGGGCTTTTACTTAATGCTGGGCACTGTGGTAGGGGTAGACAATACAACAGAAAAAGATGTAAATGTAGTGACCTCACTGACCTTCCATATTAGTGGGTAAAATGCACAATAAAGAGGTGGGGAGAAACATCAATGTATGGTTGCTCCCCACATGGCCCTCACTGGGGACCTGGCCTGCAACCCAGGCATGTGCCCTGACTGGGAATCGAATCAGTGACCCTTTGGTTTGCAGCCTGCACTCAGTCCACTGAGCTACACCAGCCAGGACAAATAAGATAATTTCTAAGAATGAATTGTTGTGTGTGGGGCGGGGAGAATAATGGAAGCAGATCCTTCAAAAATGGCATTCGGGGCATAGAGGATACAGCACGTACAAGAGGTAGCAACAAGCTTGGTTTACTTGAGGAGAGAAAAGAACATGGCTGAAGCGTGAAGGTGAGACAGAAAGTAGTATATGAGGTTGAAGAGGTAGGCAGGGAAGAGATCATAGGTCTCTGTGATTAAACGGTGAAGTGAGACACCAGGTAACGTAGGCAGGATCACTGGTGTTACCCTTGATATATGCCCTCTCGCTTGAGCATCTACCTTATGTTGAGCCCCACAGGAGGACGAAGAGGTCCCAACAGGACATCCTACTGTCGAAATCCACTCTGTGAGCCAGGATCCTCGGGGGGCTCTGGCGGGGGACACACTTCCAGCACATCAGTCACTAGTGTCCGTTCTCGTACCAGGTAAATCACCTGTCTCTTGTCTCTCACTGTCGGCTCACGGGGCGAGTATGGACTAAGCTGTCCCTGACTGGGCTCTAGGATATGATACCTCAGACTCCAGATGGGGGCTCAGAAGGCAGTGAGCAGCAGAGAAAACCCAGAGGGTGGCCATTTGGACAGCTTCAGTGGGACATAGTGAATCCTAAAGGCCTGGATTCTAGTTACAGTTTTGCTCACACCTTGGTTGGGTGTATCCCCTCTTTGGGCCTCCTTTTCCTCATCTGTAAAAGGGACCTAATAATTTTTTCCTTCCGGGGGAATGTTGGGAAGCCTGAACAAGATTAGGGATAGAAAAAGGCTCTTTCGACTCCTTTGTGTGACAGGGAGTTAGGGACTCCATTCTCGCCACGAACTGCTTTTCCGATCCTACCCCCTAATCCTGTGCCCCAGAGCCCTTGTTGGTAGGGTTCTCAGATCAGCGCCTGATGTTTTCCCTTTCTCCCCACAGGAGCAGTTCTGGGCCAGGTCTCTCCAGCCCCCCACTGGCCACCCAGACGGTTGTGCCCCTACAACACTGCAAGATCCCCGAGCTGCCAGTCCAAGCCAGCATTCTGTTTGAGTTGCAGCTCTTCTTCTGCCAGCTCATAGCCCTCTTCGTTCACTACATCAACATCTACAAGACAGTGTGGTGGTACCCGCCCTCCCACCCGCCCTCCCACACCTCCCTGGTAGGTGCCCAGCTAGGACCAGCTGTGTGTGTGCGAGTGAGTGATGTTTGGTTTCAGTTCAGCATAGCTTACCTAGCACCCTGTACACTTGGCCTCATGTGGGGCGAGGGAGATGCAGAAGGAACAGGAAACTGGTGACTCCTGAATACTCAACCCTGATGTGCTTGGCACACTAGGCATTGTAAGAGTAGCAGAGATGAATCTGATATGTTGCCTAAAGGAGGACATTCTTAAGTCCTGTGGGGAGATGAACCACAGGCACACGTGAGTGTTTCTAGGAGTGGAAAGATCTCCATGCAGAAAGAGAGGTTCAGGGGCAGGGGCAGGGGTGATCAGAGCAAGAGGGCTCACACACCACTCTCTTATCTCCAGGGACGTTCCCACTTCCCTCCTCTGGGTCCTGTTCTACTCCTCTAGGTAATTTCCTGTCCTGACTCAGCTGGAGGCCTATGAAGGTCAGAGAGTGGGGACAGACCCTATGGAAAGGACTGGGCAGGGGGAGGTGGGTATGAGAATAGCTTGTATATGGGCGGGGGGCCCACGTGACCCCCAGCCTCTGCCCCCGACAGAATTTCCACTTGATCGACTTCAACTTGCTGATGGTGACCGCCATCGTTCTGGGCCGCCGCTTCATTGGGTCCATCGTGAAGGAGGTGATTGGGTCCTAGAGGCTGGGGACTTTGGGACTCCCTTTCCCCTGGGGGTACCAAGGGGACACATGGAGCCCTTCAACCCTGAGGCATTTCCCTGGGGCTCCCTTTGGACTTGGTTGAGGAACACTACTCATCCCTTCAGATGTTGGCTCTCACTGGGTGTCGAGGACTCGCCTTGCCAGGTTCTGCCTAGCCTGCTGCCCCGCGTTTCCCTGGGTGGGGTCATGGGCCATGCTGGGAGCCTCCGTGGCCTTCATCCAAGGCTCCATCCCATCCTATCTCGCCCTGACCCAGGCTTCTCAGAGGGGGAAGGTCTCCCTCTTTCGTTCCATCCTGCTGTTCCTCACCCGCTTCACCGTTCTCACGGCAACAGGCTGGAGTCTGTGCCGCTCCCTCATCCACCTCTTCAGGACCTACTCCTTCCTGAACCTCCTGTTCCTCTGCTATCCGTGAGTATCCCTCACTTCACCCCTCACTGCCTAGTACCTGGCTCTGACCTTTGTCCTGCGTGTAGCTGGGTCACCAGGCCCCCACACCTAGGAGACTCACAGGCAGGGCAACAGCAATGCCCCTCACATTGTCCCACAGTATCCCCCTTGAGATCAGAGTGACTAGTCGCTATTATAGGACCAGAAACAGAGACGGCATAATTCACCCAAGGTGCCACCAATGGGGAGGTCAGAATGGGGCACAGATCTGAGTATATGTCCCAAAGGAAGGTCCCTGAGGGAGAGTGCACGCGCTTCTCTGTCTCTCATCCCTCCCGTCTTGCTGGTTCTCTCTCTGTCTCTCTGTGTATGCCAGTGTTTATGTAAGCTCCTGGTACCTCCCACAGGCCTGTGTGTATGCATGTTTTCTGTGGATGTCTCTGCATGAAGCACACGTGTGTATCTGCACGTGCGTATGTCTGTCTTTTGTCTGTTTTGGTTACTCACTCCCTCTATCTTGCCAGAACCCAGATTGTTGAGGATGGAGGGGTCACGTCTGAGAGGAGCCCAGAACTGTCCCTTTCTGACCTGGACTTGGGGAGGACTTTGGCAAAGTGTCCACTGTGGCTGTTCCTGAGGCAGCCTCCTGGGCATCAACAGTTATTTCCCAACCACTAAGATTTCTGGTTTATGAGCTTCCTCAGGTTGGACCAGCTCTGTTCCCTGGAAACTTCAGAGCTGGACACTCCTCTCTCTACCCGGCTTGGCCAAAGGGGCACTGTCATGGGAGGAGCACCATCACTGTTGCTTCAGTTATATCTCATTTTTAATTAGAAGAATGACACATATCTTATAAAAACACTGAACTTCATAGGTGCTTTTAACATAGGACATAAAAGTCCACGTAATCTCAGTCCCCCAGAAAACCACGACTTGCAGCATACTCTTCCATGTTTTCTTTTTTAATGGAACACTTTCTTTAGTCCTCACCAGAGGACATGCTTACTGATTTTAAAGAGAGGGATAGGGAGGGAGGAAGAGAGGGAGAGAAGCATCAGTTGGTTGCCTGTTGTACGCGCCCCGACCATGGAACGAAACCCGCAACCCAGGTACGCGCCCTGACCAGGGATCACACCTGTAGCCCTCTGGCGTGCGGGGTGATGCTCCAACCATCTGCGCTGGCCGGGGCCCTTCTGTGTATTTTTTGTGCAAGAACACACACATGCACTTTTTAAAAACAAAAATGGGATTGTACTGTGCATGATATGGTACAATTTATTACATTTTTTACATAATCAGATAACTTGGCTATTTTTCCATGGCAGTAGATGTAGGTCTGCCTCACTTTTTTTAAATGGCCTCATAGTATTCCATTGTATAGATTTTTGACAATTTGTTTTGTCTTCTATTGGTAGATTTTTGAGTTGCTCCTAGCTTCTCCCTCTTTAAAACAATGAGGGCAGGGAACATTCTTCTGTGTACGTCTTTACACATGTGTCCAGTATTTCTGTACAGCAGATTCCCAGAAGTAGAATTTCTGCACCAAAGGTTATGTCCATTTACATTTTTAAAAAGATTTTATTTATTTATTTTTAGAGAGAGGGGAAGGGAGGGAGAAAGAAGGAGAGAAACATTGATATACAAAACATACATCAATCTTTGTCCTCTCACACACCTCCTCTGGGTACCTGGCCCACAACCCAGGCATGTGCCCTCGCTGGGAATCGAACCAGTTGGCAGACTGGTGCTCAGTCCACTGAGCCACACCTGCCAGGGCTCCATATACATTTTTGATAGATATTAGCAAATGGCCCTCCAGAATGGTTGTACTGGTTAAAATTGTCAACAGTCCCCTTTATTTGACCCTTTCTGGTTACTCTCTGTTAAGTCCATTCTTCTGGGATACAGACATTATCCAATGTTCATATTTTGCTTTATTTTTTAATTTTTAGATTTTTATGAACATAATACACATACCTCATAAAAAAATCAAAACCAGCCCTAGCTGGTGTGGCTCAGTGTATTGAGCACCCGCCTGCAAACCTGAAGGTTACCTGTTTGATTCCCAGTCAGGGCACGTGCTTGGGTTGCAGGCCAGGTCCCCCGTTGAGGGTGTGCAGGAGGCAACCTTCTCTCACACATTGATGTTTCTCCCCCTTTCTTTCTCCCTCCCTTCCCCTCTCTAAAAAATAAATAAAATCCCCCCAAAAATTTAAATAAATAATCAAATCCAGCAGGCTAAAGTTTAAGTTAAAAATAGCCTCCAACTCAACCCACTGGAGTTTTAGTCCCACTTCTCAAAAGCAGTCTCTGTCACTGTCTCTGGTTTTAAATGTTTTTTGGGTTACTTCCATAATTCTAGTGTCCTTATACCTTTATTTATTCCTTTTAAAAATGTTTTAAACCCTAGCCAGTGTGGCTCAATGGATTGAGTGTCGGACTGCAAACCAAAAACGTATTGATTTTGTAGCTGGGATAGTAGGCTTATATGTAGTTAAAATACAACAAGTATAAAAATATGAATGAAAGTCTCCCCATGACTCATTTCCCAGCTACCCAGTTTTCCTTCCCAGAGGTAGCCACCAATGTTTCTGGTCTCTTACATATCCTGGAAATAAATGTTGCTTGCGTATACAAGCATGCCCACGCACTCATACATGTACACACGTACGCGTGCGCATGCAATGGCAGATGAAAGATTTATTGCACTCTTCCATCCCCGCTGTTTGCAGTGTTTGATAAATTGTTACTTTCAGCTTCCTATTGGTTATCTTTTTACAGTAATGTGTGTATGCCTGTATTTTTATTCTGTCACCAATAGCCAGTACCTCATCGCTTTTATGTAAGAGGAGATATTAGGAACCCTGCCCATCCACTTTTTCTCCCCTCTTTTTCCTCTCACTTCCTGGCAGCTATACTCTTTCTTTTACATTGTAAAGCTTGACATTCACACTCTTGTACATAAGCACATTTAAGTCCGTCCTTCTTTGTCTAAGGCTAATTCTAAAAATTAAAAACCAATGTTGCCTTGATGCTATGAATATGCAAATACTGTACCATTCAGTGTAGGGCCAAGCAGTGTGCATAGGTGACATCCCTTCTCTATAGTTACCGAGTTACAGTCGCAGGCCTCTGTAAAGAAGCATGTTCTAATGTCAAGGTTGATTGGTTTCTCTTTTCTTACATTCCATCAGTTGCTTAAAATCATGTCATATTTTAGTTTACTTCATATTTAGATTGTAACTTTCTTGTACAGCTTTTTATTTATCTTGAAGTTTCTAATTGCCTTTTTTCTTGTTGACAAAAGAATGATGGGCCTTCAGCATATCCTCAAGCTTATCCAGCTTCTCAATCATGTTACCTGTTGCCTGGAGTTCATTCCCCTCCCCCGCAAAGCCATCCCTCCTGGATCCCTCCATCCTCCTGCTCCAGTCTGGAGTGGTTGCCCTTTAGGCCTGCTGTACAGCTCTCAGCCTGGGACTTCCCTTCGCTGCCCTCCTGGGTTGGATCCACTGTTTCCTGGATCCCATGTCTTCCTCTTTCTTGGTTTTCTCCTTTGTTTTGCTGGAGTGCAGGTAATTTTCTTAACAGCGGGTATATGGGAGTCATATACATTCTGAGTCTTTGCGTGTATAAAAATGTCTTTATTCTGCCCTCACGCTTGGTTGATGATTCAGCGGAATGTAGATTTCTAAATTCAAATTAATATTCTCAGAATTTTGAAGATATTGGTCCATTGTCTCTAGCCTCTCCAGTTTCCAAAGACTGATGCCAGTTTGATTCCAATTACTTTGTAGATGACTTGTTTTTTCTCTCTGAAGTCTTTTGGGGATATTCTATTTATCTTTTGATTAGTTGAAATTTCACAAGGATTTTTCTGGTGTGGAGCTTTTCTCATTCATCTTATCAGTACTCTTAAGACTTTGTTAACCAAGAGATTTAGGTATTTTCTCTGGCTGGTATGGTACAGTGGGTTGAGTGCTGGCCTGCAAACCAAGAGGTCAAAGGTTCAATTCCCAGTCAGGGCACATGCCTGGGTTGCAGGGCAGGCCTCCAGTTGGGGGTGTGCGAGAGGCAGCCAATCAAAGTTTCTCTTGAACAATGATGTTTCTCTCCCTCTCTTTGTCTCTCCCTTTCCCTCTCTCTAAAAATAAATAAATAGCCCTGGCTGGTGTAGCTCAGTGGGTTGAGCACGGGCTGCAAACCAGAGGGTTGCCAGTTCGATTCCCAGTCATGGCACATGCCTGGGTTGCAGGCGAGGTCCACAGTGGGGGCCACGTGAGAGGCAGCCACACACTGATGTTTCTCTCCCTCCCTGTCTCCCTACTTTCCCCTCTCTCTCAAATTAAATACATTAAATTTTTTTAAGTAAATAAATAAAAATAAAACTAAATAAAATCTTTTTCTAAAAGAAAGATTTAGGTATTCACCTCAAGGAAATTTTCTGTCATTTCTTTGATTGACCTCATAGATTGGTCATCTGTTCCCCTTATATTTTTCTCTCATATTTTTCTCATCTGTCTCCCTCTCACTCCCTTCAGTCTTTCTTTCTCTCTCTCTCTCTCTCTTTTTACTTTGCCTTAGGAAGATTTCCTCAACTTTATCTTACAGCTTTTTTATTGAGATTTTTTTCAGCAATCATATTTTTCATCTCTTAGGCCTCTTTCTTGTTTTCTGATTATTCTTTTTTCATAGCATTCTGTTCTTGCTTTTAAAATCTCTTATGTTCTCTGAATTTTGTCTTTCCACCTGACTCAGTTTTCTGTTTCACGCTGCTAGTTTTCTAAATATAGTTGGTTTCTTTGGTTGTCTATTTATATTCAAGAATGAAGGACCTAGTAGCTTGGAGTTCATTTTCTCTCCCTCTGCCTTTGTGCACAAGAATAGGGGATTTGACCGGGGGCTCTGAGCGCCTGGGCAGGGCACACTGACCAGCAAACTTTGCTTTAGGGTAATTGAGTAAGGTACTGCTTATCAGACTGTGGGCCCCCATAGGCCAGAAAAAGGGGGGTAAGTGTTACTTTAGGATGCTCAGATTGGAGACCTCAATTCTTAGACACTTTGTTCAATTTCTTTAGAGAAAAATCCCTCAGGGTGCATTGTGTGAGGTGTGTAAGAGAAGACAGGAAACAATTCTTGTATATAAATACAGATTTTTGTTTACTCCCGTTTGTTCAGCCCTGCTTCTCACTCTGCATCTATCACATGCGCCCACTTCAAGCCAATCTCTCTTGGGTCACTCTAGGCAGATAAGCTCCTGCCATCCAGTTCAGTAGTTTCTAGCCGCCTGGTTACTGAACATTTGAAATAAGCTCATTTGAATCGAGATGTGCTGTAAGTGTAAAATACACACCGATTCTAAAGACTTAGTACAAAAAAAAGAGAAAGTACATACAATGTATTATTCACAAACAATGATTATATGTTGCAGTGATAATATTTTACATATATTGAGTTAAGTGAAATAGAATATTTTAAAATGAATCGTATCTGTCTTTTAATGTGACTGTTAGGAAACTTGAAATTACATGCGTGACTCTCAGTTCCGTTGGACAGCAGCGCTCTGGACGACGGCTTCCCTCCGCATCTGTCAGCATGCTTCCGTCTGCTCTCTAAATTTGTCAGAATCACTTGTGCACTGATAAACCCGCCCCATTCTTTTTGCTGATACGGATTTATTTCCTACTGTCATGTCTTGGGTGAAGAGGATGGAAGGGAATCCGCCGTCTTGCATGTGAAGCTGCTTCTGACTCATGACCTGTCACTTGCTGTTACCACATAATTTAATTGATTCTGCAGTTCTTAGAGGCAGAGCCAGGGAGATTTTAAGTCCTTGCCCTTCAGTTGACTCTGAATCCCTTGTGTGTTCAGGTAGGTGCCCCACCCCCTCATTCCCACAGGGTAGCCTGACGAGTGTTTTGGGAACCCCATTTCAGTCTTCTTTTCTGTCCTTTAGAATCACTGGCCTATTTCTTTTCTAAACAAAATTGTATTGAGCCATGGCTGGTGTGGCTCAGTGGATTGAGCGCTAGCCTGTGAACCAAAGGGTTGCCGGTTCAATTCCCAATCAGGGCACACGCCTAGGTTGCAGGCCAGATCCGCAATTGGGGGCATTCGAGAGGCAGCCAATCAATGTATCTCTCAGTTGTCCATGTTTCTCTCCCTCTCTTTCTCCCTCCCTTCCCCTCTCTCTGAAAATATATAAATAAAAATTTTAAAAAGAAATTGTACTGATACACTCTGAGCCAAGCACCATGCTGGGGGTTGTTGCAAAGATTAAGAGAGTGTTTACGAAAACACCAGCATAATGCCTGGCTGAGCATAGAAATTAATACAAGCTATGTAACTTAAAGCAAGTTAAGGAAACTGAGTCTCACAGAGGTTAAGTAACTTGCCCTAAATCACAGCAGTTAGTAAATGGCAGAGCCAGGATTTTAATCCTGGCCTATTTGACCCCTAAGGTTATTCTCTCAACCAAATTCTCTCAGTTCTCTTACTTGACCTTACCCCGGGGAGCATGACAAGCATCCCCATTTTATAGAACAGAGATAGAACCCAAAGAGGCAAATTGCCCAAGGACACTCGTATTTCCCTTCTTGGAACCTCAGAAACAGGAAAAGAGGAAGTTACTGTTGATAAGAAAATGTAGCATTCTCATTGACCCTAACTTCTAGGGGGCAGCCCAGGACCCTTCTGGGTCTGGGTCTGAGGATGTGGGGAAATGGAGGGGCCCCAAGCTAAATAAAGGAGTGCTTGTAAACAGCACCTGCTGCTCCATGTGCTGTGCTCAGCACTTACTCACTTTTTATCATTATCTGCTCTTCTGGGCTCTGGGTTCATCTAGTCTTCTCAAACAATACCAGCCAGACATTCAGAACGCCCCTTGACTGATTAGCGCCAGCCTAACCTGAAGGCACGGTTAGGTTAGAGGAAGGGATTTGTATGTTCAAGGGTCCGTTTCAGTGTGGGGCACAGAACGGGCCCAGAACTGTTGTTCCTGACCCGCCCTCTTCCGCACACGGAGAGCTGCCTCTGACACATGTACTCATAACAACTTACCCCTCTCTTTCGTGGTGCCTTGTACATTTTAAATTAATTACTCACGGTCTTTGTTGAGCATCTGTCCTGATCTTTGGTATCAGACCGTTCTGGGTTTGAACCGCTGCTCTATTTCTTCCTTACTAACTGTGTAACCTTTGGGAATCCACTTCACCTCTCTGAGCTACAACTTCTCCATCTGAAAAGGGCACAGAATACCAGTGCCTAATGCCCCGTGTTCTTAGGAGGAAGAAGAAGAGAGTTCACATGAGGGACTTAGTAGTGTCTGGAACTTAGGTTGTGCTCCGTTACTGTGGGCTGTTATGATCACTGCTGGTCAGAAGCAGACTGTGAGGGTAGGGACTCCTGCTTCCTGCTCTGTCCCGGATGCTCGGCACACACGCAGTGCTAGTACGTGTGGCGGATGGCTGACTGTTGGATGGGAGGGCGGATGGATAGAAGGGTGGGTAAATGCTCGCCTCAGAACAGCCAGGAGAGCTAAGGCCCGTGAAAGAGAAGAGGAGTTCCTCAGTGGCTGAGGGTTGGTTGGGATCCTGGCCTTTGGGCAGGCCTGCCCTCACTGTTGTCTTCCCCAGCAGGTTTGGGATGTACATTCCGTTCCTGCAGCTGAACTGTGACATCCGCAGGACAAATCTCTTCAGCCACATCGCTTCCATGGGTCCCCGGGAGGCTGTCAGTGGCCTGGCACGGAGCCGGGACTACCTGCTGACTCTGAGGGAGACATGGAAGCAGCACACAAGGCAGCTGTATGGCCCAGACGCCATGCCCACCCACGCCTGCTGCCTGTCACCCAGCCTCATCCGCAGCGAGGTGGAGTTCCTCAAGATAGACTTCAACTGGCGCATGAAGGAGGTGCTGGTCAGCTCCATGCTGAGTGCCTATTATGTGGCCTTTGTGCCTGTCTGGTTTGTGAAGGTGCGTAGCTCAACCTAAGGTGGGAAGGGGTCTGCCCAGGGCCTTACCCTGCTGCCTGCCCCGCGGAAGACCTGCCTGCATAAATAACTCAACTGTATTTAATAAGAGTCTGTATCTCCTTTCAAGGGCTAGAATGACTTCCTGCCTCTATTTTAGAGTAGGGAGAACAAAACTCTTTGAAAGGAAGCAAAGTGACCTGCACAGGGTCCTCAGCCAATGAGGGGGACGTGGCATTGTTATTCATTATAGTTGATAACAAAGAGCAGGGACTTGTGTTTCAGCTGGGCTGCTTTAGCACAGGCATGCCACAATGTCCTTAAGTAGAAAAGCCAGGATTCACCCACATGCGAGTGACTGCAAAGGCCTGGGCTCTCTCTGGCTCGTATGGCCTTCTGGGAAGGTGTCTGCGCGCCCAGCTGACTGTAGGCCTGAAACATTTCTACGAGGATGGACTACACGGAATAATTCGAGGTCGAGAGGACTTAAGTCTGTTGAGCACCCACAGTGTACTAGAGCTCTCATGAGCATTATGATCCTGCAAATGCCTCTCAGAGGTGGTTGGTGGTTCCTCTGATCCTCATTTAACAGAGGAGGAAACTAGACCATGGAGCAGTGAAATGACTTGCCCACAGTTACGTAGTAGCAGATACCGGTAAGTAGCAGAACCGATATTTGAACTCTTGTCTGTCAGACTCCAGAGTCCGGGCTTGTCCCCTGGAGCCTGTGCCCTGGCTCAGAGCGGTGGGCAGCAGGAGCAGTTTCTCTTCGTGGAAAACTAAGTGGTGGGCACGGGTCGACACCCACGATGAAGCCTCTTTTGTTAGGGGTTAGATCCTTGGTCTCTGGTCATCCTGAGCGCTCTCCAGCAGCATCCTGATCTTCAAGGCAGATAGGGTCACGGAAGGGGGATGGAGAGAGGCCGTTATGGGCGTCCCAGGCCTTACCCACCTCTTCCTGCCTCCAGAACACACATTACTATGACAAGCGCTGGTCCTGTGAGCTCTTCCTTCTGGTGTCCATCAGCACCTCAGTGATCCTCATGCAGCACCTGCTTCCTGCCAGCTACTGCGACCTGCTCCACAAGGCCGCTGCCCACTTGGGCTGCTGGCAGAAGGTGGACCCAGCGCTGTGCTCCAACGTGCTCCAGCACCCGTGAGTTGCCCTCCCCTTCTCTGCCCAACCCCAACCCCTCTGGTCAGTGTCTGGAGTCACTCCCCTCCTCGTTCGTCCGTTCTTTCCTTCAGTCAGCCAACAGTTACGAGCATATCTTGTGTGCCGCACCTTGCGGCCATAGTGGGTATGGCAGGGCCCAAGACCGGCAAGCTCCATGTCCTTGGGTAACTCGTAGTGTACTAGGGGTGGGGGAGAGGGGAGGGCAAGCGGTAAACTCATAGGCTCATTGACTTTCTCATTTACTAACTGTTACTCATTCACTCATTGACTGATTTGCTCCTGCATTTATTTATTGCTTCACCCTCACTATCGACTGCTTACTCATCCATTCAGTCAGACATTTATTTCTACCTAACCCATCCCATACCTGGTGCTATGTATTGGACAAAGAAGTTTGGCTTTGACCTATAGGCCGAGAGGAGCTACGGAAGGTTTTGAGTCATGGAGGGACCGGTTCCAAGGTGTATCTGAGAAACGTCAGTCTGGTAACATGGTGAACCCTGACCAGGGAAGAAAAGACACAGGGAGGAAATGCCTGAGACGAGACTTAAGTTCCCAGTCTGGTGGGGTGGCAGCTGTGTACACAAATAGCTAAGCGGAGTGGCATGAAAGGGGCCCAGCTGCGAGACGGTTCTGCACCCAGAGCCGAAGCACCCACTGCCCTGCTCGGGGTTCCTGAGGTGCCGAGCGCTTCTGCAGCCCTTCACCACAGCGCTTTTCACCCAGGTCATACTCATTTTCCTGCCTGTATTGCCCCGTTACACTGGAAGCTTCTCAAGGCTAGGGCCACTTCTGTATCACATCTGAGTCTTTAGCCCAGTGCCTGGCAGAGAAGAGACCAGCCCCTGGGACAGGTGTGAGAGGTAGGCCCACCTGGAAGCAGAGATGCAGGGGGAGGCCCCAGAGGCCAAGCCTCCTCTGTGCCAGTCAGGGTCCTTCTCAGCCTCTGTCCAGGTGGTCCAGGAAAGGGGGCGGGCACTGCCAAATGGGCCAAAAGGGGGATCAGCTTAGCTTTGGGCTTTGAAGGGAGGGAGGAATAGAAAGATGGAATATAGATAAATATGAGGGTAAACCCGCCCATAGCTCACCACGGGCTGCACGTAAGGCCCAGGCCCTTTCACATGGCTTCCCAGCGGATGGCCTGGGTCCTGCCAGCCTTTTCTGCCTTGTCTCTTACCATGCCCAAGCCATGCTCTGCCCTAGCCGAGCCAGACCTCTCCGGATCCTTAAATTCTGTGTGCAGTTTTGTATCTAGACTTTTGCACATGGTGCGTGTTTTGCCTGCCGTGCCCTTTCCAACTTTCCTTTTCTGATCAATCCCTATTCGTTCTTTAGCACTTGACTTCCTCCAGGAATAAGTGCCCCTCCCCACTGTCCCTACGACAGTCCCGTACTGCCAGGATCATCGCACTAACGCTTTCTACTCTGCTTGCTTAGTGACTTGCCTGACATTCCAGGATGAAAGCTCCTGGAGATTAGGCTCCTTACCTGTCAGTACTCAGCCGTGTCCTCACCCCGGCAGAGCGCCTGGCTTATAAACTAGGTCCACAGCAAGTGTGTTATATTTTTTTGTATATAGTCTTTTTTTAAGGTAAAATTTGTATACAATGAAATGTATAAATCTTAAAGTGTGTAATTCTTTGAGTTTTGATAATTCTTTGAGTTTTGATACACCCATGTAACCACCTCCCATCTAGATACAGAACATCTCCAGCCCCTCAGCCAGTTTCATCATGGCCCTTCCCAGGGGCCTCCCCAACCATCTTCCCACTTTCCTTCGCCACAGTTAGGGGTCTGTTCTGACGCTTTGTATAAATGAAATCTTAGGTCCGGCTTCTTTAATTCAGCATATTATCTGCGAGGCTCACTCATATTATTGCATATAGCAGCATAACTGTTTTTTAAATGAATGAATCAACAAGGCAGGCCTCTTGCAGACAGTGGTTCTCAGTCCTCTAGCCCGGCACCCTCAGAGCTCCTGAAAAGGTCTCACAGAACATTGAAAGAAAGCTCACTGGTTCCACCACTCGTTCACACGCTCACTGGGGCCCCTGTGTGCCGGGCCTTGTGGCATGTTTCGAGAACACAGAGATGAATTGGACACCATCCCTGTCCCTAAGGGCTCCCAGCCTAGCGATGATTACAGGGAAATAAATAATGTGATTCAGGGGGAGTTAAAGGCTACTGAAGTCTGTGAGGAGTTAGAGGAAGGCTTTCTGAAGGATTCTGAGTAATAAAAGATGACAAAGAGCTTGCCAAAAGCATAAGGCATCAGGAAGGGCAGCCCAAGTGGAGGGAGCAAGTGTGCAGAGACAGGAAGCAGTGAGGTATACTGGAGGACCTAGAAACAGTTCCGAATGGCTTGAACATGAGCTGTATGCTGGGAGCCACGGAAGGCCATGCCAAATTGGGGACTTGACCCCAAGGACAACCAGACTCAGTTTGGTATTTTACTAAGACCTTTTAGGCAGCTGTGTGATGGACCATTCGGAGGCTGCAGGTGAGACCAGATGAAGAAAATGCCCCTAGAAAGGGAAAAGGATTTTCCTGACAGTCCCTCAGACGTTAATGTCAGCCCTGGACCCTGTGACCCCCAGTACAGGGAATTTCTCCGGATTCTTACCCCGTTTGACAAAGGAGGCAGCTTACACCCAGAAGAGGAAAGTCAGTGTGTCTAGTAGAAATGGGAGTCGAGCCCTGGTAGTCTCTCATCATGCCCAGGCTTCTGGCACCCGCTTTTGCCGGCGAGCTGGGAGTAAAGGGCATTGCTGGGCTGTGCCTGCAGGTGGACGGAAGAATGCATGTGGCCACAGGGCGTGCTGGTGAAGCACAGCAAGAACGTCTACAAAGCAGTGGGTCACTACAATGTGGCCATTCCCTCTGACGTCTCCCACTTCCGGTTCCACGTGAGTCTCCTCCCCTGGGAAGGAGGGGTGGGGCCTGACCTCAAGGGCCGGAGGATCAGAGGCGCAGGAAGGTGATGTCATACAAGAAAGCTATTTTTAGTATTTCCCAAATCCAAAGGAAGGCAGTGCACACGTGCAGAACAAGGACAGCCACACCAACAACCGCTTCATGACCGCAGGTCATTGGAAACTCTGGGTGGAGGCGGGAAAGATGATACAATAAAAGGAGGGGTCCGCAGTGGTGAAAAAACAGTCATTGCTCCCATTGTGTGCCAGGCACCGCGGTAAGCACTCGCCATGCACCCTCCTGTCAGTCGTTACTGGAACCTTGTGTAGGGGAGAAATGCCAGGCTCTCCCCGTCCTCAGGTGCCGCAGTCAGCTTAGAGCTTTTACCTTGTTCAAGGGTGCTTTCCTGGGAAACTCGGGAACTGGTGGCAGTGACGCTGTGGAAAAAGTCTGCTCAAAATCATCTAGGCTAGTGGTCTCCATTGTGTTTGTTTTGTGCTCAAATCCTTTGCCCGTGGGGAAAAATACAAAGAAAGATTAAATCAAAAAAAGCATGAAGTTTGAGAAAGTTAGGGAAAAAGTCCTTTGCCCCATACAGTCCTAGACCGACGTCCAGTACACGGGCCCTCGTGGCACTGCTCTGTGTGGAAGGCTTGGACTGCCTTTCCCTTCCCACTCACCGCTGCTGTCGTCCCTAGAGTGACCGCCTCGGAACCTGGCGCTCTAAGAAACACAGTTTGAGAAATCACTGATCTGGGTGATCTCTTCATTTCGCAGTAGAGAGACCTGAAGCCCAGACAGGAAATGGTCTTGCCCAAGGTCCCAGAGCCCGTCAGTTGCAGAGCTGAGCCTGGCATGCTGGTGTCTTAGACTCCCATTCCCTGCTACTTCCCATCCTGTAAGCAGCTCTTGAGGTTTAGGTACCTCAGCTCCTGCAGAATCTAGATCCCTGGACATTGATCACTCTTTTGAACTGATCAGAAACTTTCTCTTGAGTGCCTACTAAACACCAGCTAAGAGTGAGGTGTCGCCATGTCCCCTGGAAGCTTCCGGCCTAGCTGGCAAGGTTACACATGGAGTAGTGGGTAGTGCCGGCTAGAGAGTCTCTAATAACTTTCCATGCCTATGTCTTGAGATTCTAAGTTGTTCAGGTCTTTCTTACAGTACCCAGGAGGATCACATAGAAAAAGGTGTTGATTTTAGAGCGGAAAAAGAGAGAGCAAGCAAGAAAAGGTTCCCGGGGGAGGTAGAAGTTGAACCGGATCTTAAACAACTCATGCGGGAAGTAGTAGTCTTGACAGAAGGAATACCGCAAGCAAAGGCAGAGAGGTGGTAAAGTCTGTGCCCAACCCTCCGAAGTCTTTCTCCTCACCCCAGTCTGCATGGGGCCCCAGGGGCTTGTCCCCTTCAGTGGCCCACCAGGCCCCTCAGAGAGTCAGGTTTCTGGGGCATCCTTTCCAGCCCATGCCTACTATTTTCTGGTCAGTTCTTTTTCAGCAAACCCCTGCGGATCCTCAACATCCTTCTACTGCTGGAGGGTGCTGTCATTTTCTACCAGCTGTACTCCCTAATGTCTTCTGAAAAGTGGCACCAGACCATCTCACTGGCGCTCATCCTCTTCAGCAACTACTATGCCTTCTTCAAGCTGCTGCGGGACCGCCTAGTATTGGGCAAAGCCTACTCCTACTCGGCCAGCCCCCACAAGGACCTGGACCACCGGTTCTCCTGAGCCCCAGGGCGACCCAGGCTTCAGCCAGGGGCTCCCTGGGAAGGGGCTGTTGGAGAGGGATGGGTGAGGGGGGGGACAAAAACTGACACACACAAAAAAGTCCACCAGAGCTTTGTATTTTTGTTACGTACTGTTTCTTTCTTTGATAATTGATATGATTATGAGGAAAAAAAGTCCTATTTTTATACTCCTAATGAGCCCGTGTCCTCTTTCTTTCACTTCCCGCCTGTCAGGCAGAGTACAGAGGTTTGGGATTCTGGGCCAGAAGCCTCACATGTGTCTTCTGAGGCTGTGGGCTCTGCCTTCTCCAGTGGAGAGGAGATGAGGCACCAGAAGTCACGGTCACAGTGAAAACTGCTGCTAGCTGAAGGCTCGCTATTTACCAGGTGCTGCTTTATGTGTATGTATCACAGGCCTTGACTTATTCCAACTTTTATGATAACCCTAGGAGGTGGGTGCTGTCACTCCCAGTCATTAGCTGGAAACAAGCTCAGAGAGCTATAGTGACTTGCCCAAGGTAACACAGCTAGGATACAGCCGGGCCAGAGAAGGTGATGACACTGTCCTCCTAGCAGAATGTGATGTCCTGATTCAGCTTGGAGTCACTGCAGCCGTGCTCTGTCCCAGCTGTGGTAGATGATGAGGGTGCCACAACACAAGCCGTACTACCCTGGGGTGGATAAAACAGTCACAAGGTACAGAATAGCACAGGGGAAAGAACATTTCATGTTCTCTGGACTTCTTGGAAGAGGGAATAGTGTGAGTTGTATCAGTCACTGCCTAGGTGAACAGGGGGAAGGCACTTCAAGCAGAGAAAAGGGCATGGGCAATAGCATAGGTTCGGAAGATCTGGGAGATTTGGGGAGGGCAAACCGGGTGTGGTTCCTAGAGCAGGAAGGATGAGGAAAGTGGGTAGGGGTGGGGTGGAGCTGGAAAGGTCTGCAGGGCCTGGATCGGGAGGATTAACGCCTCTAGACTAGAGGCTTTGTGAGCAAGGCCAAGTGCCAGAGTGGAAAGAAAGCTGCTTGGAGGGCCACCAGGTTCCTATGGGGCATAGTTCAGGGGCCAGGAAGAGGGGAGACAGTCACAGCTGCTCACGTGGTCTGCCCGTGTTCCCTGAGCCCTTTTGACCACAGGATATGCAGATGAGCCCACAGAGGTGTATGGGAGCCAGACACTGCAACAAATGCTTCTATCGCCTCTGTTGAGGCAGGCATTGTTCTAGGCACTGAGATACGAACATGAGGAAGATTCTGACAACATAAGAATGTCCAAACCTATAGAGAATTGTTTTTAGATGCATAGCATTTGCGGGGAGCATTTGAGATTTTGCTTCCCAACATATGTTGTCAGTTTGACTCACATAAACCGTCATAGATATGTGGCATTTGCTTTGCTTATTTCGTTTATGTAAAGGTCGAGAAATTTTTTAAGATTTTATTTATTTTTAGGGAGACAGAGGGAGAGAAGCATCATTGTGTGAGGGATAAGCATGGATCTGTTGCCTCTCACACACTCTCATCCAGAGACCTGGCCCACAACCCAGGCCTGTGCCCTGATGGGGAATCAAACCAGCCACCTTTCAGTTTGCAGGCTGGCGCTCAATCCACTGAGCCACACCAGCTGGGGCTAACAGACTGTCTTAAATCCCATTTTATTTTTTAAATCCCATTTTAAACCAACCGTTTTTATAAGGAAAAGTATCGGTAAGTGGTTTGGAATTCAGAGAAAAATCTAATCAGATAAAAGGTGTGGCATTCCTTCATCTGTGTCCTGGGCGGTGGTCTTTACCTGTGTACTGGACAGTGGAATGCAGTGGCTCAGATACCATCTGAATTGCTTGCCATCCTTTTGAGGCACAAAGGTGGAACTGCTTATGGTCTTCTGGAGTCAAGGTGGGTCATACCTTCAGTTCCTGGAACAATAGCTTTTACATGCATTGATTACTAAGTTTACTAGCAATTACCTAAAGTAAAATTTTCCAATTCGAGGCCCCCAGCATTCCCCTACTGTTAGTTTAAACCATCATATTTTTGTGAGATTAGTTTCCTATGGAAGTGCTCATTTTGTTGTTGAGAACGTATCTCAGCATTAGACTATCTGGTAGGAGGCTTAGGGATGCGTTTAATTGCAGACCCACCTAAGGGGGCGCATTGCATGCAACAACCAGCTGTGATAAAGCACAGAACAGTTTTTAGCACAGTTGGCAAAAGTTGCACACTCTCCAGCTGGGGCTACATTAGTGGCTTTTAAGGAAAACATTTCCCTGGCCTTTAGAGTTACCACAGGACCTCAATTATAAATATCGAAGTAGGTTATTTTCTTCCTGATAACGCTTAAACAAAGTATAATTTTGAAGGCCTTCCAGGGGAGTACAAACACCTATAAAACATGAAGTGAAAGTGTGTTCAACCTAGGTTCCTCCTGCAAGACAAAATTTAGAGATGTTTACAACAGTTTTGCTAAATATACCCAAATATTTTCATCTCATTTGAAAGGAACAAGTTCTCCATAACATGGGGTTAAACAAATAGTAATGAAAAGAATATGTCATTGTTTTCAAAAGATGACTTTTAGATCTTCTCGAGGTTCGGCGGTCCATTGTTCTCCGGTGCTTTCTTTGCTCAGGTGTGATGAATCCAAGGTTTTATTTCTGTCAATTTCACTGCGGTGGGGATGGTGAGGAGCACATCCCAAGGCTCAGTCCGCTCTTCTCGTTGGCACTCTGGAGATCCTGTCTCTGGGCTCACAGAATGTAGTGAACCGGTCGGGGAGAGGTCCTAATACAGGCAAGGTCATTCATTACAGCTAAGGTCTGACTTAAATGTTACACATATTTCTTTACCTTCACTTCTTGATCTATATATGTATCTCCCACCCCACTCATAGCCTGAAATGGCCACCCATACACAATTTCATAGGGACTCAATTGAATGCACTTCAAGGAGCCACCCTCATCCTGAGCAGGGCAATAGGCAAAGCTTGATCCCAATGGAGATGAGTTTCTTGACACAGCTTGGCTCTTTTTCTTCAAGGTGTGATTCCTCTTCTCTGTCTTCCCAGAAGCCTGAGGTCTCCATGCCATGTGGAGTCTCCACTTGATTCTTAAAAATTCACTAACCTTCTGTGTCATTTCTGAGACAAAAGCAGATCCGTTATCACTCTGGATGCTATTGGGTAGGCCAAAGCAAGGAATTATTTCCTTCTGTAAGTCTTTCACTACTTCCAAGGATTTCTCCATTCTAGTAGGATAGGCTTCTACCCATCCTGAGAAGGTGTCAACAAAGACTAGCAGATATTTCCACCATCAGACCCTCGACATCTGGGTAAAGTCTATTTGCCAGTCCTCAAATGGGCTCTGTCCTTGGTATTGTTTCCCTTCTTTCTTTTGATAGGGATCTGTCTTGGGGTTGCTCTTCTGGCACACAACACATCTAGCAATTACTTTTCGTATGGCTTTAGAAATTCCAGGACCGGCAAGCCACAGTTTTAACTCACGTGGTTAATGAGTCCCTTACATAGTGAGTGGCCTCGTGCAAATGCTTCATGACTGGCTCTACTAAATGTTCAGGAAGTAGTATAACTCCTTTCTTATTCTTTCTCCCTCCACGATCAGCACCTTATTCCTCAAAACTCCACCTCTCAGCTTTCTCTAAGTCTGCAGTCAAATAAATTGTGGCAGGGCTAGAACAGGTACCAAAGGCATCATCAATGTTCCTTCGGCAGCCTCTTTCATTGCTCGGTCAGCCAGATTGCTTCCTGTAGCCACTTCAGTGTCCTCTTTCTGATGCCCCCAGCAGTGCATAACCGCCACCTGTAAAGGTACCTGAACAGCTTCTAATAATTTTAAAATTTCTGCTGCATGCTTAATCTCCTCTTTATTTGGAGGTTAATAGTCATCTCTCATGCCAGATTGAACCATGTGCATGCAAAACTAGGAAGGTGTACCTTGAATGGGTGTACGCATTCATTCTCTTTTCATGTGACAATTCCAGTGCCCTCATTGATGCAATCAGTTCAGCTTTCTGAGCAGAGGTTCCTGGCATCAAGGCCTTGGCCTCTACTATTTCTTCAAGAGTCTCAACTGCATTACTAGCCTTTCTGTTTCCTTTGTCCATATAACTGCTTCCATCCGTATATACAGTCCAGTCTGCTTCTTCTAAAGGATGGCCCTGTAAATCAATTCGGCTAGAATAAACTTCGTCAATTATTTCAGTACAGTCATGTATTAGACCAGCTGAGTTGGGCTCCGGGAGAAGAGAAGCAGGATTTAACTTACACTTTTGAGGAAGACATTGGGATTGTCGAGAACTGCTTGGTACCTGCCCATTCCTTCAGCAGTGAGCTACAAATTTCCCTTTTGCTCCAGCAGGCTCAACACTTGTTGGGGTGCATAAGTGGTGATAGGCTGTCCCAAAGAAAACTTGTCAGCTTCCTGTGAGAGCTTGCAGGTGGCTGCTATAGCTCTCAAGCAGGCTGGCCACCCCTGCACAGTGTGATCTAATTTATTTAAGTATGTGATGGGCTGTGGAATGTCACTAGGCATTTGGGTGAGACTCCTAGGGCAATGTCTTGCCTTTCATAAACGTATAATTGAGAGCATTTTAGTAGGTTTCGAAGTCCCAAGGCCAATGCAAGAAGCCAGGTACACCTTCAGGGACTCAAAAGCCTGAGTGTACTCCTTTGTCCATTCTAAAGAGATATATTCTGGCCCTTTCAGAGTTTTTCTAGTTTAACAGATCTGATGCAGAAAACAGAGGACATGCCCAATGACATCTAGCAGGGTGGCCCTCTCTCTACTCCCACTGGACGTCTTCACAGAAGCCCCTGGGAGGGGATTGTCGTCCCCCGAATTGGGTTCCCTGACAGGTTCAAGACACTGAGACAAGTTCGGGCTCACTTTCCCCAGTTCCCTCAGCTGAGTAAGGAGGAAGATCCCCCGGGGCTGGAGGGGCCGTGGGAACCACTACCACGCTTGAAGCAGCCATAATATCCGGATCTTCCCGGGCCCTCTGCTCCGAGTTTCTGCTATCTTTCACAGGCAAGTTCCTTTTTCTCTGGACCATTAATCTATTACCTTTTAATCCTGCATCCTTATTATGTAAACTCGTGAAAGTTTCTAGGTGAGGCTAGGTGAGGCACTTTGTTCCACTTCCCTGATCTCTGACAAAACAACTCCAATTGCAGTCTAATTCAGTAATTTCAGCAGCCAGCACTCTCCTGAGTCTAGATTATACAATACATAAGCCAAACAGTATTACAATAAAAACCACTTGCTTTTTAGTCACGGGTTTTTAAGCATAGGTGGACCAATCAGCCAAAACTTTCCCAAAAGGGCTGCTTCCTGAAGTGGAGGTTTTCCCCCCAGTTCTACCAGACAGAACTCCGTGTGACATCACAAAAACCAGAAGGCACCTTACTTAAACCAGAAGACACCTTTTTACCAGACAGAGCTCTGTAAACCAGAAGGTACCTTAATTCCTGCCGATCTAAATCATGCCCTGGGACTGTAACCTGAACCAGAAAGAGCAGTGATTCAATCACAAGCAAAGAAGACGGGAGGTGCCGATTGGAGGAGGAGAGTCCCCAAGTGAAATCACTTGGCAGTTGCTAGGGAGTCTCTAAATCCACATCCCCCTCCAAGGTCTCCCAGTCCAGGCAGACAGTGGGACTCCCCGCCAAATAAATACTCAGGCTTACCGGAGAGTTCCAAAAGGTTATGTACCCTAACAGGCTGTCTTAAATTCCATTTTTTAATTTTTTTATTATTATTAAATTCCACTTTAAACCGACTCTTTTTATAAGGAGAAGAAGAGTGTAGGTAAGGGGTTTGGAATTCAGGGGAAAAGTTAATCAGATAGAAGGTGCAGCATTGTTTCATCTGTGCCCTGGGAGGTGGAGGTCTCACCCTGGAGCACACTGGCTCAGACACCATCTTGGATTGCTTGCAGTCCTGCGAAGGCAGAAAGGTGGAACTGCTTATGGTCTCCTGGAGTAAAGTTGGCACTTCAGTCCTGGAACAATAGCTTTTACATGTATTGATTACTAAACTTATTAGCAATTACCTACACTAAAATTTTCCAACTCTTGAGTCCCCCATCAATAGCATATCTGGGGAAAACTGGTCTCCTAAATACAGATGGATCCTGGAGTGGTCCAAGAAGCCAGTAGGGACCAGCCTGTGTTTCAGATTGAAATTTTGGGGCATTGCCTAAGGACAGACAGTAGGAAGCTGTTCAACAGAGGTGTAACATGATAAGGCATATGTTTTTAAGGAGATGGTAGGTACAAGTGGGAGAGCCTGGGGCCAGAGGAAGGCAGGCAAAACAGACCAGGAGATAATGAAGAGGTCTGACCTTGAGCAGTGGCAGTAGAAAGAGAAGGCTCGTAGTCCCTTTCCTGACCCTGAGTTCTAAAAGTTGGCTTTTTGAGTTGTTTCCCTTAACAGAGGAAGCACACAACTAGAATTGGCAATTTGTTGTGACAGGACCTGGAAGCCCAGGTCCTCATTCTGCTTCCAAAAAACAGCTCCCTCTTGGGACCAGTGACTTGAAGTCAGCTTTCCTCTGTGTGTTGGGGTGAGGAACAGGAGGAGTAGCCTATTATTATGCAAAAACGGAGGCCAAATGTATACCAGCCCAAAATTTCATGATTCAAAAGGCACATGAACACTCAGAGTTTCAATTTTCTCATCTCTAAAAGAGAGACCATTTCCCATGTTTTGTGTAACTCGCAGACCTGTTTGTTTATTCATTCAACAATTATTTGTGGAGCACATACCACGTACTAGATACTGTTCTAGATGGAGATAATGATGAAAAATACAGAACTGACCTCTGCCCTCAGACACCTTGCTGTGAGAATAAGTGAAATAGCTCTGTCAACTATAAAGCACTGCACTGGTCTCATTTTTCTACTTTTATCTCCCAATAAGATTGTAATCCTGTTTACTTTTGACTTCTTTATTTCGTTATCTCTATATCCTTGTGCACGTCATTTCCCCTCTTCAAGTGAGTCCTTATTCACATCCAGTTCATGGTCTCTGATTGGCTTTAACTGTGAAAGTAAGGATTACTTTCTGGGAGAAAAAGTTTGTAGTGGAGGAGACTGCACTATAAAGAGGAAATAGAGACAGAAAAAGCTGAAAACTCCTTGACATTCTTTCTTTAGTAGATATCTCTCCCAATCTCCACCCATCTCTTTCATATTCCATCCTTAGTCCCCGCCCTTAACAGCTGCGGTCTCTTTAAGGGCTTTTCTGTGTAAACCAGGCGATCGGGTTGAAGGCGCATTTCTTCCTGGGATTGAATGTTAAGTTGTTTGTCCGTTTCGGGCTGCCGTCCCGCAGACCCGCCATATTGTCTGCTGAAGCTACCGCCGCTGCCGCCGCCAAGTAGGAGCGAGCGGAGCCGCGATGGGTGAGTAAGGATACCAGGCAACTGGGACTCGAGCGGAGGCAGTCTCAGGGCTCGGGGCCTGGCGACAGCCTGTCTCCAATCTGCAAGGGGTGTCTGAGGCCCCTCTAAATAGGTTTTGGGGAGAAACCAGACCGGGAGTGCCGCTCAGGCCAGTTTGGGGCCGGCCAGGGCCCATACGGGCAGCAGTCTTCGGGGGCTGGTTCATCGTTGCCACTCCTGGAGCCCCCCCACGTGGTGGCCCTGGGCTGGAGCCCAAGCATTCCTGGGGGCTAGAAAGGGGGCCAACCCTCCGGCCTCCGCCGCGGAGACTAGGGCTGGGGGACGGGCTCCGCGCCGCAGGCCCGGGCGGCTCTCAGGGATCCTCCTCCAGGCGTGAGACTGACCGACGCGCATCTTGACTGTATTCAATGGTTCCCCTGAAGTCAAGGAAATCTTAACCTACGTCGCAGGTAGTTCTCTGGTGTGGGGAGGCCAGGCGAGCCAGCTCCAGGCCCGGAACCAAGGGCAGCCATGCCAAAGACAGCCTGGGCGGCTTAAGGCCGGGAAAACTTCCCGAGCCGAAGCGGAAATGCGGTGGTTCGGTTGGGCTCAAAGTGACAACCTTCGTAGTGGTAGAAAATTAAAGGCCAAGACCTGGGGCCACACGTAGGTCGGGGTCTTCAGGTTTCTGGGCCGGCCCTGGTTAGGAAAAAAGGAGCGACCTGTTGCTCTTTCTTAAGGGACTCCGGCTGGCAAGGTTTGTGCTCAGAGAAAATATTATGGCAAAGCTTTTGGTCTTAGGGACAGAAACATCAGTGGCATTTACTCTCCAGCAAAAATAAATAAATTTACTAAGCACTTCCTATGTGCAGGTATTCTGAGTGCTTTACATGTCACATTTTACTTAATATGCACAACCTAATGAGATTGATAACTACTGTTACCCCTATTTTATGGGTGAGGAAACTGAGGCTAGAAAGATAATTTACCCAAGGACACACAGTGCCTAAAACAGGGTGATTGCTCCAGAGCCATAGTTTATAGTCTGGCCCCCTAATGTTTGGGCTGTAAAAGAAAGCTTTTAACCCTAGGCAAAGTTGTAAAGGTGTTTTTTTGTGTTTTGTTTTGTTTTTGCTAGTGGGCCCACTTTGAAATCCTTAGTCTGAAGGAAATTAGAAATGTGCAAATTGAATTGCTAACACCAAGTATTGTTTGTGTATGGGGGCGGGGAGCTAAATGAGACTCTAGGGTTGAGTTTCCTTAAGACCCCTGATCCTGAGAAAACAAATTAATCCCTTGAGCTGCAAGGCATTGACTGTAGAATCAAATCTAGTATAGTTCTGCCTGCGGCTTCCTAGCTCTCATCCAGAGAAGTCACTTTGATGTCAAATGCAGTGATACATATGGAAAGCATCTAGTGTGGCCTCAATAAATGTTATTTTTCTCTTTGAGCCTTCATTTCCTCATCTCTAGGGGGCGTGGGCAGTGTTCTTAAGGTGTTTGAAAACGAAAGATATAACACAGTCTTGGAAGTCTAGTAAGAAGTCTAGAAATATTGGAACAGCCCTGGCTGGTGTGGCTCAGTGGTTGAGGACCGACCTGAGAACCAAAGGGTCACCAGTACGGTTCCCAGTCAGCGCTCAGGCCCGGGTTGCAGGACAGGTCCCCTGTTGGGGGCACGGAAGATGCAACCACACATTGCTGTTTCTCTCCCTTGCTTTCTCCCTTCTACCACTCTCTAAAAATAAATTAAATCTTAAAAAAAAAAAAGAAAGAAAAATATCAAAACAGATTCTTTTCCACCTTTGATAATGTTAGTTCCTTTCTCTTAAATACTCTGGTTTCCAGGATCCTCCATGAAGACTGATTAAGTCTGTCTTTGTAACTGCAGCTTTATGTATCGATGAGAAATTTTAGGGGCTTTAATATTATAGATTTTGTATTGGCATGCAACTTCAGGAGCGCTGATGCCTAAAGGGAATGAGCTCATGTTTAGTTATTAAGTTCAGTGAAATAAAATTGGTGGAGATTTACTCCGTTTTTACAGATTGGGAAACTACCTCAGAGCAGATAACACAGTAAGCAACAAAGCCAGAAATGAGATTCTTACCCATTTTGCTGCACATAAACATCTTGGAAGACATAAGGTGTGAAGTAAAGTTCACTCCTTTTCTGTTAGATTTTGAAAGTTCTTCAGTCGGGCAACAAAACCTGGCCAAGGTCCTGAAAGATTTTTAGTCTAGTGTCAGACTGCCTCCCATTTTCTTTCGTACTTCATTTCAGGTACCTCTCCCCATCCCACCTGTTTCTCTGACCATCCTCATACTGTGGGTTTTTTGTTGTTTTGTTTTTTGTTTTTGGCTGATTCTTATACCATGGGAGTGAAACTAGTGTAAAGATACATTTGCTTCTAACATTGAATCTGAGTTTCAGTTTTCCTCATTTATAAATGAGTAAACTGAGGCTTTGAGATAGGTAACTAGTGCAAGGCTGGTGGCCTCCACCACACCTACATGGGTCTGGAACTTGCTGTATTTCACCACCTCCCCTACTCTTCTTGAGCTCTGGCCTGTACGCTGTGCCGTTTCTCCTGTGCCAGACTTCACTAGCCTTAACAGACCTTTATCGAGCTTTCACTACCATAGGAGCCCAGTGGAGGTGCCACTTGCAAATCTGGAAGTTAAGTATTCTAACCTTTCCTAGCAGAGACCGCAGCCTCTCCAGCCTCTCGAGACTGTCTTGGCAGACACTGGTGGGGGTTTTGTTGTTGTTGTTGTTGTTGTTGTTGTTGACACTGGTGGTTTTGTCATCATTCCTTACACCCTGTTAACCGGGAATCTGGCAGCCCCTCCCCAGCCCCAGGGACACGTCTTGATTAATACAAACTCAAAACCAGTCATTATCATTTTAGCTCCTTAGGCAGTGATTGATTTAGGCGTGGGCATGTGTTGCAGTTCTGGCTAATCAGACGTAAAGGGAAGTCTGGGTGACTTCAGGAAAAGCTTTCCTTATTTATTTCTATTTTACTTATTTTTTTTAATAATTACTTTATTGTTGTTCAATTACTCTATTTTACTTATTTTTTTTAAGAGATTTTATTTTTTAGAGAGATGGGAAGGGAGGGAGAAAACATCGATCATCTGCCTCTCACACGTCCCCAACTGGGGACCTGGCCTGTAATCCAGGCATGTGCCCTGACCAGGACCCCTCGGTTTGCAGGCTGGCGCTCAGTCTGCTGAGCCACTCCAGCCAGGGCCTTCCTTATTTAAAAGAGATTTGCCAGGTTTTGTTTATTATTTTTTGCCTATGTGTGTGTACTCCTCACCCAAGGATATGTTTATTTATTTAGAGAGAAATGGAGAGAGAGCAAGATACATCAGTGTGAGAGAGAAACATCAATCAGTTGCCTCCCGTACATGCCCTGACCAGGGATTGAACCCACAGACTTTTCGTGTATGGGATGACACTCCTACCAACAGTGCCACCCAGCCAGGGCCCAGCTTATATTTTAATCCAGGTATCACCAAAGTGTGAGAACCTCAAAGAGAGAGAGAGAGAGAGATTTTAAAAAGCTATAATAGCCCTGGCTGGTAGCTCAGTGGATTAAGCATGGACTGGGAACCAAAGGGGTGCTGATTGGATTCACAGTCCGGGCACGTGCCTGGGTTGCGGGCCAGGCCCCCCGGATGGGGTGAACGAGAGGCAACCGCACATTGATATTTCTTTCCTTGTCTTCCCCTCTCTCTAAAAATGAATAAGTAAAATCTTTTTTAAAAAAAGCTATAATAGCCAAAAATATATAGATCTTCATATGTGCTAGGTACTAAGTACTATAATATATTTTTTTGAGGTCTAATGTCTAAATACTGTAATATTGACTCATTTAATTCTCAGACTCTCATGTTCTAGTTGAGGAAAATGAAGCACAGAGATTCAGTAACTTGTGAAAGGTCAGAGATAGCAAATAGAGGAACCGCTTTCTCAGGTAGATGGTTCTAACCAAAATATGGGCTATTTGAAGGGCAGTGTTTTGCCTCTGGAAAGGAAAGAGCCCTGTCTGACTCTGAAATGGCTATGAGCAGTGCTGGAATCATGAGGCAGAATTTATTATAAGAGCAGGCAGTTGTAAGGGTGTAGTTGTAAGAGCAGGCACATGTGAGGGTAGAGAAAATGGGAAGAATTTGATCTCTTCATTTACTTTCAAGCCACTCAATTAGCCACCTTTGGAACTGTTCTGTCCTTGGCCTTAAATAGTATACTGAAGACCGCTTCTAGTTTGCTTTTGGGTGCAAGTAACCTTTGTAACCGATCACCCTTCTGGGTCAGAAAGTAATTTAGCCTATTTCTCCTTTTAGTTTCCCTCCAGCCTTGCCCACCCCACAGTTCATAACAGCTACTTGCAGAGAAGGCTCTAAACCATCAGTCACCACCTAAGTATCTCACAAGCACCGAACGCCTTCTTGGCCTGCTTTTCCTGCATCTTTGTTAATGATTGTGCCATTGGCCCAGACACTAGGGTATAAGACAGAAATCATAACTATCTTTGGTTTCTTACTCTTCTTCCCTTTCTGTCTTGGCAATTGTTGGATGCTGTGTGATCCTGTTACTGAGGTCCTCCCTAAATTGCTTTGTGTGGGTTTTTCTCACAACAGAGTGCCACAGAGAGTATTAGGTCTGTGGTCTGCAACCTTTCTGTGTCTCAGGCTCCTTAAAGTGAAAATATGGATAACACTGTTTATTAATATTGTTAGTGAAGATTCAGCGAATTACTAGATGTCAAAAAATACTGTCAGCCATAAAGGTGTTATAACCGAAGAGGCCCTCCAGATCTCTTCTGTAGCCTGCCTTACCACTACCAGTTCTGCTGCAGCACCCTTGCTAAACCTCCTCCTTAGTTTAGGAGCCTCCGCTGACTCCTTATTGTCTGCAGCAGGGGTCCCCAACCTCCTGGCCTCAGACCTGTACGGGTCCAGGCCTGTTAGGAACAAGGCTGCACAGCAGGAGATGAGCTTGACTGTACTGTGCTTGAATCTTCCCAAAACCACTCCCCCCACCCTGGTCCATGAAGAATTGTCTTCCACGAAAGCAGTCCCTGGTGCCAAAAAGGGTGGGAACCCCTGGTCTACAGGATAAAGTCATAACCCATAGGATATGATATTCAAGGGCTTCTTGACTTTACCAATCTTGCTCCATTTAACATTTATCTACATATCCTGCATTCTGATCAGACTGCCTCCTTTGTACTTTCCCTATGGAAATCTTGCCTGTTTTTCAAGATCTAGTTTAAATGCTACCACTTTTATGAACCTTTCCCAGGTATTTTATGCCTTCCACACTGGAAGTGAACTCTCCTGAATTCTGTTAACACTTTTGTTTTTGCCTTTCAAATAGCCCTTTTCCTACTCATTTTTGTGTTACAGTTATTTCATTCTATAATAGAGATAGTTCTTCAGCCTGTTACTTAATCTCTAAAGCCTCATTTTCCTCACCTCTAAAGTAGGGATAACAGAATATACTTCATTGGAGTTTAGGGCAATTAAATGGGCTAATGTGTGTAAAACATTTTAGCATGGTATTTAATACAGTCAGCACTTAATAAGTAATAACTAACTGCTGTTAGTCACTTAGTGAACAAATAAAGTGCTTACTATGTGTCGGGCCCGACACTGAATATAAAGGTGAATCAATTTGTCTTTGAGCAGAAGGAGGAAACATGAATACTTGTCAGAAACTCATACTTTCAGGGGCCAGACAGGCAACAGTTATTTGTTAATTTCAGCAAATGTTTATTGAATGCCTATGTGCCAGGGACTGTTCTAAGGCCCTGGAAGTACAGTGGTAAACAAAATAGACAAAAGTCTTTTTGTTGAAATCCCCAGAGTTTAAACCATAGTGGATAGTTGAGTGAAATCAACCGAATGGAGACTGGCCGCCAACTAGAGAGCCCCATGCAATCTACTGATCTCTCTGCAGTTGTTGCTATGGGGGAATGTAGGGCTAGTGGTGCCTTACTGCTTAGTTTCCCATCCCTTCCCACTATCCCTCTCCCCCTTGAAGTTGGAAATCTGAGTTATCATATGATATTAATGGATTAAACATTTGTAAATGTTACAACTTAACTTTAAAATCTAAAAACATTAAGCTAACTGAAGATAAGGATATTTGAGGCCAAAAATAGCCCAAGAAATGCTTGTCTTATTTATAAATTTTGCCTGAATTAGTATTCCATGTTTTATAAAATATTTCCTCTTTTTAAATTGTTTTAAAGAGAGAGGAAGAGAGAAAGAGAGACAGAAACATAGATTTGTTGTTCCACTTATGCATTCATGGGTTGACTGTTGTGTGTGCTCTCATGGGATTGAACCCACAACCTCAGCGAATTGAGACAATACTCTAACCAACTGAGATACCCAAACAGGGCTAAAATATTTCTTATGTAGTCTGTGTATTTTTACCAGATTCTCTGTATTTAAAAATACGTATTAAAATGATGAAGACGGGTATTTTTAAACATCTTGCTGATCATGATAGCATTTTGTATTCAGTAGATATTATTTTTTTAAGCGTAATACACGTTTGGAGTAAGATAAACAAGAGATTGTAAGTCCATATTTTAAATAGTCTTCTAGATAATTTAAATTTTTTGGCTGACTTAGTTTTGATTAGTTGGTCATTGTATCATTTTGTTTTGTCTTACTGTGGTACAGCAGATGAAATTTTGGTACTTAGGAGCTCATACTTCCAGAGACATCAGCTCCACTGTTTTGTTGTTGTTGTTGTTGTTTTGTGCTTACATTATTGTCTTCCATTCAGTTTTTTTCTAGGACTCAAAACCATTTATCCATTTTGTGAATGTTAATTTAGTTAAAACTAGATAACTTACAAGTCCTTTTATAACTAGGCACACAAACTACAATATGTTGCAAGTATGTTAAATGTGAACGAGCTAGTGTCCTCACCTGCTCGGTATAACTCTCAGACCTTCTTCAGGAAATCTTGGCCATCTGACCAAAATTGCTGGTATTAATAGGCATTATACAGGGTCCGGCAGAGGTGAGGCCTGCTTGAGTGTGACTGGTCAGGTAATAATAAAGGTGTAATAATTTGTAGTTTTAATTTGAACATTTCACCTAACATGTCATATGGTGTGCTTGAATATGATATTATGTTACAGAATTACATGCTTATGATTTTGTAATAAAAAGGGGTGTTGTTTGTACTGGACCCTATATATGTAAAATGGGCATATGCTTGTTAATGCTGGCAGTTATATGTACAAGTATATATAAGCCACACCAGCCAGGGCTCAGAACTCTTTTGACTTCAGAATTCCAGGTAAGGAATCATGGACCATGAATTAACAATTAAGAAAAATGGCCCTGGCTGGTGTGGCACAGTGGATTGAATGCCAGCTTGTGAACCAAAGGGTTGCCAGTTCAATTCCTAATCAGGGCACATGCCTGGGTTGCAGGCCAGATCTCCAGTAGGGGCGCACGAGAGGCAACCGCACAGTGATGTTTCTCTCCTGCTCTTTCTCCCTCCCTTCCCTGTCTCTAAAAATAAATAAATAAAATCTTAATTTTTTTTTTTTTTTTTTTTTAAGAAAAATGACCCTGGCAGTTGTGGCTTAGTTACTTACTTGGGTGTTGTCCCGCAAACTGAAGGGTCGTGGGGTGGATTCCCTATCAGGGCATGTGCAAGAGGCAGCCAGTGGATGTTTTTCTTCCTCTCTTTCTCCCTCCCTTTCCCTCTCTTTGGAATCAATAAAAGAAAAAAAGATTTTTAAAGAATTAAAAATGTATAAGGAGCAGGTTTACGGAGATGACGACTTTTAAATTTTTTTTAAAAACATACCAGATACTTATGGGACATGAGTCGAGGGAACGAACCTCTTGGGTGTAGGTGTGGGCTACAGATACAGATTCAGAAGTCATCAGCATTTGTTTTCCAAAGAGACAATAATTGTCTAATAAGACATGATTAGAATTGCTCATCTTGGGGTAAGGTAAATGATTGAAAGCAGGGTTTTAAAAAAAATTCCGACTTACTGGTCCTTACAACCTAGCTTTGTAGGGAGTGAAGATGGAATAGAAAGATAAAGATTAAGACAAAGGAGCTACAGTATTAGGAGGAAGGAAAAACTACCTTAATAGAGAGCAAGAAGATACAGCTGTCATCTCTGACCCACCTTCCTGGAAATTGCCCTTATGGGCAATTGTGGCCTTTCAGAGTAGGAGCTGAGAAGAAAAGGGAAATAACCATTGATTTAGCGTTTATTTTATTTTTATTTATTCTTATTAAATTTATTGGGGTAACATTGGTTCATAGGGTCATGTAGGTTTCAGGTGTACGTTTCTGTGATACGTGATCTGTATGTTGCACTGTGTGCCCACCACCCAAAGTCAAATCATCTTCTATCACCATATATTTGGTTTCCTTTACCCATTACTATCCCCCCTTCCCTCTAGTAACCACTGTGCTATTGTCTGTCTGTTGATTTAGCATTTAGGTCCTAAACACTTTCACATTACCTCACCAGTCCTCTAGGACTGTAAAGTTTATTCTCATGTTATAGTTAACAGAAATAGTAACACTTGAAATGTAGCCATCCTTAGTCCTCTCCTGTGTCCCTTGCCACTCCTTACCTCACATCCCTAGGTCTGAGCATTGCGTTTATGTGTAGACTCGAGGGCAAAAAGGACTAATAAATCCAAATAAAATAAATAGGATTAATAAATCCTAGAAGGGAATTAGGATTAGAGAACAAAAACTGGGGCTCTTAGTTGTCCGGTTGATTTATTCCTCAGTGTGCCATACAAAGCTGAGACCTCAAGCTTTTTTTTTTTTTTTAATTAGAGAGAGGGGAAGGGAAGGAGAAAGAGAAGGAGAGAAACATCAGTATGTGGTTGCCTCTCACATGGCCCCCACCAGGGACCTGGCCTGCAATCCAAGCATGTGCCCTGACTGGGAATCAAACCGGCCACCCTTTGGTTTGAAGCCCATGTTCAATCCACTGAGCTACAGCAGCCAGGGCTCAAGCCTTTTTTTTTTTTTTTTTCTTTTTTTTTTTTCTTTTTTTAAGAATTTATTTATTTTTAGACAGAAGGGAGGGAGAAAGAGAGGGAGAGAAACATCAATGTGTGGTTGCCTCTCACATGGCCCCTACTGGGGACCTGGCCTGCAACCCAGGCATGTGCTCTGACTGGGAATTGAACTGGCAACCCTTTGGTTCACAGCCCGCGCTCAATCCACTGAGCTACACCAGCCAGGGCTCAAGCTTTTAATATACAATTATGAGCAGATGATAGTTTTTCCCACGTGGTTTTAGGCAACCCACCTACTATTGATTCAGATTGGTTTTCTAGAGTAATCCCTGTTTAGCTCAGTCCTATGAGAATCTGCTAGAATATGAGCAGCCTTGTTATGGTGGCCCCATTGTGAACTGACCCAATTGTCCATAAAGGAGTCTCTCTCATTGTCTTGGTGACTGGCAGTTCCGACAGGCTTGCAGATAACACCCTGAACACCTCATGTAGTCAGACCTGTTCCATACTGTTTTCTTGTTTGCAGTAGTTCCTTGTCATGAAACAGAAGTTCGAAAAGCTGTTACCAATCTTAATCCTACCTTATCAGCCAGCATTTAGCTATCTATGGGGTACTTGCACGTATTTTCTCATTGGATCCTCACTGTAACCCTGAGGCAGACAGGGTGCAGGTAGGAACGTGGAGGTACAGGTAAGTGACACACGAGGTGGCACATGTTGAGTAGCAGGGCCAGAGATCACGTGGCCTGGCTTCGTGGGCCCTCTCACCCACGCCACACTTTCTCCAGTGTGCCTCTTCGTGGTCCTGCCAGCACGGCTGCCTTCTCTTGCCCAGATGTTTCTAACACAACCCCTTCAAAATACTCCATCCATCCACATGATGTTGAGGTATAAAAAGATTTTCAAACCCTACACCAGACTTAAATGGCATTTATCTCAGCCCGTCCTGTTTCCCTTTAACAGCTCTGTGTTTCCTCTAACGCAGCTGCTGTCATCACCAGTCACTCCCTACACGCAGGCACACATGCACGTACTCTGCAGAGTGGTTGCCAGAAAAACCAGAACAGGGAAATTTAACTCAAATGTTTTTTGTTTTTTTCTTTGAAGTGGCAGACAACCTTCAAATGACTACCTGACTACCTGCCAGTCCCTACAATTTTCTGCCTCTGTTCATATCAGTGTTGATATCATCTGATATTTGTATTCCCTGTTCTTGACAAGAACTAGACCACACATAATATTTGAGGTATTGAATTAGGCAATGAAACACTGACACTCCTTCCAAGAGGTTCTCTTGTGGCTGTGCAGGTAAGTATTGTAATGGAGAGAGCATGGGCTTTAATCAGAAAGGCCTGGATTAGAATCTCCCACTTATTAGCTGGGTCCTTTTGCAAAGTACTCTTAAATTTCCCCACCTCTAAACTGGGGATTCTGTAAGAGCTTAGACTTAAAAGCTAAGCAAATCAGCCCTGGCTGGTGTGGCTCGGTGGATTGAGCGCGGGCTGGGAACCAGGCAGTCCCGGTTTGATTCCCGGTCGGGGCACATGCCTGGGTTGCGGGCCGGGTCCCCGTGAGGGCCATGTGAGAGGCGGCCATACATTGCTGTTTCTCTCCCTCTCTGTCTCCCTCCTTTCTCCTCTCTCTAAAAATAAAATAAAAAAATAAAATCTTAAAAGCTAAGCAAATCATTACTATTGTAATTTTCCCTGGGAACATCCCCCAATAGAAGTCAGAGATTGACTCTGGGATATTTGAAGGATCTTTCAAAGGGTTATCTTAGTTCTCAGTCTGGATTTACTAGATGCAGTTGTGCGCCGCTTAACAAGGATATGTTCTGAGAAATGAATGTGTCCTTAGACAATTTCATCGTTATGGGGACATCATAGAGCATACTGCACAAACCTCGATGGCATGGCCTACTACTCTAATTGTACGTGCTGTACTCTTATACAGCTGGCAGAACAGTGGGTGTCTTTACGCTAGCATCACCACAACACGTGAGTGATGCATTGTGCTATGACATCATGAAGGCTATGACATCATTAGACGATAGGAATTTTTCAGCTCCATTATAATCTTATGGGACCATCATTGTATTAATAATAGGCAGTTTGTCGTTGACCAAAGAGTTGTTATGTGACATAGGACTGTGATACCTTCTCACCGTGTCCAGAAACTTGGAAAAGCACTCTGGACTAAACTTGGGAAGACTGCTTTCCATCCAGCAGTAAGGACATGGATGTGTCACTTTCTTGGCAGGAGTATCGTGATCCTTTTCAACCTCGGTAACTGGCACAGGCCTCCTAGTAGGATGTGGAAATGCTGGGTTGGCCAAAAAGTCCATTTGGTTTTTTCCATAAAATACACATTTTTCATTTTTACCAATAGCTTTATTGATTAGGATATTTTGAGTATGTCTGCTATCTCCTGCGTGGTAGAACGTTAATTGTTCTCAATGTGTCAATTTAGTCACTATCAACTTCAACTGGTCTACCCGACCGTGGAGCATCATCCAGTGAGAAATCTCCCGCATGAAACTTCGCAAACCTTTTCTGACATGTTCGATCTGGTCATAGCACCTTCTCCACACACTGCACAACCTTTTTTTGTGTTTCAGTTGCATTTTTACCTTTCTTGACATAATAAAGCATAATATGCCAAAAATGTTGTGTATTGTCTTCCATCTTCCATATTCAAATGGCCACACAAAAATTCACCAATTTTGATTTTTTTTTTAATGCACGCTGATATGACAGCTGTCACAATACAATCTAACAAAATTGTTTCAAATGAAGATAAAGACAACCAAGTGCTACTAGAGCCACCTTACGAAAAAAACAAATGAGCCTTTTGGCCAATACAATAAGTAACTTGACACAGGAAAGGAACTTATGTATACTGCAATAGCCTGTTGGTTTGATACATTACTTGAATATAAAAACCATTAACTTTAAAGGCATCTCAAAGATAAATTCATCAAGAAAGGACTTAGGTGGATCATTGGTTTATTTTTGTTATCTTAATGTTCTAATTGCTATGTATAATGCCTAAAAAGAATAGGTATCTGTATGGAAAAGAATGAAATTGAACCCTGGCCTTACACCATATACAGAAATTAACTCAGTGGATTAAAGATTTAAATGTAAAGATCTAAAACTATAAAACTCAATTTTAATAAAACGGGAGTAAATCTTTTTTTTTAAGTATTTTATTTATTTATTTTTAGAGAGAGGGGAAGGGAAGGAGAAAGAGAGGGAAACATCAATATGTGGTTGCCCTACTGGGGACCTAGCCCGCAACCCAGGTGTGTGCCCTGACTGGGAATAGAACCTGCAACCCTTTGGTTTGCAGGCTGGCACTCAATCCACTGAACCACACAAGCCAGGGCTAAATCTTAATGTTCTTAGATTAAGATAACAGATATGACAGGAAAAGCAGAAGCAACCTAAAAAAGGGGGGGGGGGAGGTAAATTGGACTTAGTCAAAATGTAAGACCCTTGTGCATCAAAGGCCACCATCGTGGATAACGAGAGTTATAAAAGCACTCACTCGTGTTGCTCTATTTTGGCTGTCAGGTGGACATGTCAAAATGCAACTCAGTTTTTTTTTTGTTTTTTAAGATTTTATTTATTTATTTTTAGAGAGAGGAGAAGGGAGGGAGACAGGGAGAGAAACAGCAATGTATGGTTGCCTCTCACATGGCCCTCACAGGGGACCTGGCCCGCAACCCAGGCATGTGCCCTGACCGGGAATCGAACCGGGACTGTCTGGTTCCCAGCCTGCACTCAATCCACTGAGCTACACCGGCCAGGGCAAAATGCAACTCAGTTTTAATAATTAAGTGATTCTTTGGGTCCTGCTTATCTGCATTCATCTTTCCCAATTTTCTATATAAATTCATATATTCCTATTTCATGTTTTTTGTATTTTTATTTTGTTGAATTTATTATAAACCACTTCACATCCTTTGGAAAGTTGAAGTTTAAAATGTTGAGTGGAATCTTGGCCAGGTAGCTCAGTTGGTTAGAGCATTATCTCGATGCACATGGTTGGGGCATGTACAAGAATAAACCAATAAATGCATAAATAAGTGGAACAACAAATCGATATTTCTCTCTACCTCCTCTCCCTTTCAGCCCCTTCTCTCCAAATCAATAAATGACATTTTTTTAAAATTGAAGATGTTGAACATTTGGAAGCGTATGTGTGCTGTGCACTGTGTTGTAGACTCAGAGATTCTTGCTCCCGAAGATTTAGTGGTCTGGAAGGGAGAGGTGATGAGTTGTGAACTAAAACAGTATCATTGGACGTTGTCAGTAGATACCACTTTGGGGTAACAAGTGTCAAAGAGAAAGCCATATACTAGTTAAGTGGTAAGGATAGATTGTATTATAATAGGGATAATTATGAACTGAACCAACTTCGATCTGTACAGAGGTAATGATGTTTTAAAGGGAGGATTAGGAATTAGAGTGGGAGGGTAAGAGGGGGCTCAGCAGCGTCAGAGAAATGAAAAATCACAAGATCTGAGGAAGGAGTTTGGTCCATGTGAAACTCATCTGGGTTTGCTAAGGGGCGCTTGTTCCTCCCACAGAGCCTGTGAGACAGGCACCCTATTTTCAGGTGTTAGCTGGAACAAAGTAAATTCTTTTGGCAGGCACTGTAAGGAAGGGGTAGGGTCATTCTAGTGATGTGACCTTGAGCTGTTAGAAACTATGTTAGTGTTTTGTTCAAGTCTTTTTTTTTTTTTTTAAGATTTTATTTACTTATTTTTAGAGAGTGGGGAGGAAGGGAGAAAGAGAAGAAGAGAAACACTGATGTGAGAAGCATTGATTGGTTGCCTCTCTTACATGCCCTGCTTGGGAACTGACCCCACGACTCAGGCATGTGACTGGGAATCGAACCCAACGACCTGTAGCTTTGCAGGACAATGCCCAGCCAACTGAGCCACACTGGTCAGGGCTTGTTCAAGTTTTTTGTTTTGTTTTTCTTAAGATTTTATTTATTTATTTTTGGACCTCGCCTGCAACCCAGGCATGTGCCCTGACTGGGAATCGAACTGGTGACCCTTTGGTTCGCAGCCCACGCTCAGTCCACTGAGCCACACCAGCCAGGGCAGGGCTTGTTAAGTTTTTATAGGCCAAAGTTGAGGCCTAGTTGAGAAGGGGCTCAAGGAGACTGGATAGAATTTGGTTAGGGAGAGACTCTCTGGCACAGGTAAAAGTTAGTTTACAAACCTGTTGTCTTTGAGGGAGGTGAAACTTTAGGCTGACTTGACCATGTGAATAGTAATGGCTTTAATCCCGAACTAGGAAGATAGGAGAAGAAACTGTTTTAAGGAGAAAGTAAGGTAGAGACAGCAAGTGTTCATTTGCAAATGTACTTTTAGGTAGGAGGTTGTGACTGTAGGGATTTGGTACTTGATCTAAAAGTGGAGGTTGAAGCTGCGGGAGATTGCTTGGGGAGGGGGCTGCTCCTGCTAAGAGAGCAGAAAGTAGAATTTTGATACACACTGACATTGAGAGATTGGCGTTGGAAGAGGAACACAGCATTAAACCTGAGAAGGAATGGCTGGGAAGGTGAGAGAACTGGGAGAGCATGGTACTGTCCAGAATCATGGGTAGAGTTTCAAGAAGGTGAAAGTGATCAGTCGTGACAAATTATAAAGTAAAATAGAATGAATACTGACAAGGTCACTGGATTTAGCAGTCTAAATGTCTTTTTCTGAGCATCTGTGCCCTGTAGTCTTAAAACAGAGTTTTTATTTAGTTTTCATATCAGTTTTCTAATAAGAAACCCTTCTAACTCCACTTGAGTCACAAGGAAGATTTTTTTTGTGCTGTATAGCTTTTTACTTACCGGCAAACATTTAATAAGCAACTCTTACAGGTAGGCCTTGTGTCTGGGACAGTGCAGATGTTCATTAAGTATTGAATAAATACTTGAACAGTGATTCATTCAACAAATACTTGTGAGCCTATGATGCTGGGCATACAACAACCTGTGGAGAACAGATTCACTGTAAATTGTGTAATGGAAGAAATGAAACAGGTGTTCTGACAAAAAATAAAGTAGCTTTCTTTGGTTAGGAGGGAAGGATCAAGCAATTCTAAGAACTATAGAAAGAAAACAAGAAGTGTGAAGACTGCAGCAGGAAACAGCTTGATGGGTTCCAGATACTGAGAGGGCAGCTGGGACAGGAGCATGTGATGAGTGAGGGTAAAGACTTGAATGAGCCCTGGCTAGGTAGCTCAGTTGGTTAGAGCATCGTCCTAATAAGGCGAAGTTGTGGGTTCGATCCCAGGTCAGGGCACATACAAGAATCAACCAATGAACGTGTAAATAAGTGGAACAACAAGTTAATGTTTTTCTCTTTCTCTCAAATGAATCAATTTTTTAAAAAGGGGCTGAATGAGATGAAGATAAAAGCAGGACCATGAATTGTGAATATTTATTCTACATGGGAGCAGTAGTAAGCTCTGGTTTTATTGTTTGTTGATAGAGGGAGAAAGGGAGGCAAAAGATGATAGTGACTTGGATGGGGTTGGGGTCAAGAGTTGAGAGTTGTACTGGAGGTAAAACTAGGACAGGATTTGGCAATAGATTAGATGAAAGAGATGGAGGAAAGTCTCAGGCAAACATCTTCATAACAATTTTTCAATTGCTCCCTGTTCATATGCACCAATTAGGGATTGAATTGCCAGTAATTCTCAGGTTAAAATGACTGAGTAAATAGATCAAGCTAGACAGAATCTAGTCTCAGGGCAGGACCCAAACTGGATAGCATTTGATGTGTATTGTGAGGATGGAAAGTAGTAGTTCTCAGAGGCTGGATGAGAAGAGGCCTTTGGAATTAGAGGGTCTAGATTGGAGTCCAGCTTCACAATTTGTGCAAATCATAGCACCTCTGAACCTGGTTCCTTAGCTATTAACTGGATATACTACTAATTGACCATCTTTCTGATTGGTCGTCATAGGTGTCAATTAGATCCTGTGTATGAAAACATTTTTTGAAAACAAGCATGATGCTGGGATTTATTTAACTACTTAACAAAGCCCCTGTCAAATTTTGTTTGGCTGGCACTATGTAAAATTTGAGAATGAGAGCAGTCTCTGTTGCATTATTGTAACTGCCCTGTTAAAAATTATTAACCTCTTTACCTTTTAAGGTATTTGAGTTTGTGGTTAACCGAAATTCTGGGATGTGAGCAGAGTTGTTTCTTATTTGGTGATGGAACAGTTCCCAACCCAGAATTCTGATGGATTTGCTGTTACTAGTCACTTCTCTTTTTAGGAAATAAAAAGAATATGGAGTTTGGGACCAAACAGGTCAGGGTTGAGTTTTTAGCATCTTGGCGGTTACTTGACCTGTGAGTCTCATTTTTCTCATCTGTCAGGCGTAGTCTCAGGATTGTTGTGAGATTACATATTATATCTACAAAGAATCTGACACATTATCAAACCTTACTAGCCTGCTCAAGCTATGGACTTACACTCTCTCTGATCCTTTCTTTTTAAATTAGCTAGCATGTGGCCATGAGTTCCTAGTGAAAAGCCAGAGAGGCTAGCTGGAAAAAAAAAGCAAGTCCAGCCTGGGAAGAATTATGTTTCCAACATTGTAGAAGGAAGAGGTCTTAAATTGAGAAATAACAATGTATCTTGTTTCTGTCTCTTCCCAGTGCCATTAAGTAACACTCTGTGCATTCTGATAAATTGTAAAACTTTCTTAACTGTAGCATATCACAGTAGTCAAATCTGCTTGATTTAAATTAAAGCCTTAGCTCATTCTCTTTGCCTGGGCAGCTGCAATAACATTCTATTAGAAAGCCTCCCTCTTCAAAGAGGAGTACCCACTCAGTTTAGCATCAGGACTAGGGAAGTAATTGGAAAAGACTGACTGCTTCATAGTGTTGGAGGGCCAATTTCCTTGAAGATTGTCATGTCATTACCTAGACAATAACATAGCTCTTTCAGGTCCTTTGGGCAGATGCCTTCAAGTGATTGCTTGGTAACTTTTTTTTTTTTTTTTTAAGATTTTATTTATTTATTTTTAGAGAGAGAAGGGAGGGAGACAGAGGGAGAGAAACAGCAATGTATGGTTGCCTCTCACATGGCCCTCACAGGGGACCTGGCCTGCAACCCAGGCATGTGCCCTGACCGGGAATCGAACCGGGACCGTCTGGTTTCCAGCCCACGCTCAATCCACTGAGCTACACCAGCCAGGGCTTGCTTGGTAACTTTTTGAAATCCAGGCCATGAACATAAGACTTTTATACGGAAAGTCCTGCAGTGAGCAGATGTCTCGGATGTGAGCTTGAAGGTGGTGTACTATCATTCCCATCCCATTCACAGGACAGCTAGCATATCATGTATGCCTTTTTCTGAAAAAATGTGCATGATTTTAAAATTTGATGAATCTCAAATTATAAACATACCGGTGATTGAATGGAGTACTGCAGTAATCTTGCTACTCACCTAGTGTGTGACCTGAGACTCAAGGTCTTCATCTATCAATTAGGTCTTGTATTAATTTGCTAAGGCTGCTGTGACAAAGTATCACAGACCAAGTGGCTTAAAGAACAGAAATTTATATTGTCATTTCTGGAGGGTAGAAGTCTGAGATCAAGGTGTCAACAGGGTTGGCTTCTTCTGAGACTTCTCTCCTTGCCTTATAGATGGCTGTCTTCGTGTTCACATAATGTACTTTCTCTATGTGCATCTGCATCTTAATCTTTTTTTTTTTTAATTTATTTATTTTAGAGAGAGGAAGGGAGGGAGACAGAGAAGGAGAGAAACAGCAATGTATGGTTGCCTCTCACATGGCCCTCACTGGGGACCCGGCCCGCAACCCAGGCATGTGCCCTGACTGGGAATCGAACCGGGACCCTCTGGTTCCCAGCCCGCGCTCAATCCACTGAGCTACACCAGCCAGGGCTGCATCTTAATCTTTACATTGGATTAGGGCCTTACCCCAGTATTAAGACCCTATCTCCAAATACAATCACATTTTGAGGTACTAGAGGTTAGGACTTCAATATATGAAGGAGCATAATTCAGGCCATAACAGGGTACATACCTATTTTGCATTATTATTGCTAGTCTCATGGTTCTAAAGCTTAGAAAATGCATGTCAATATCAGACACTTATTTCCTAGAAACGGGAGGTATAACTTCAGGGACCTATTCACTTTGAGAAAGTTCCTTAACGAAGAAAACCCAAAACAGGCAGGTGCTAGAAAAGGTATATTTGTATTGTGGATTTCTTGGCCTAGCTCCAGGAACTAAGGGAGTGCATGATGAAAAAAGCCCCGTAGCTCACTGGTCCCCAAACGAGAGTCCACCCTCCCTTTGGTTGCTGAGTCCAGATGTGCTTCTGCAGGTATTCCTCCTTCCAATCTAACCTTCCCTGCCTGGCTTCTCCAGTGAAGTCATAAGCAAATATTTGTGATAGTTTCTTGTCACCATGGTGACTAAAGAAGCACAGACTGGTTCTCCTGTCAGCCTCACTGTCAGCTGTGCTGGAAGGAGGGCCCAGGTCCAGATTCGGACAGATGAGAAGCCATCTGTCAGGTAATGGGGAGCAGCAGTGCCGACTCTAGGAACCCGTCCTGTGCCTGTTAGTCTCTAGGCAGAGGTAATTAGGGACCCCAAAGGGAGGCTACTGCGGTCCTCTAGAACTTTCTGGTTTTTATTTTTGTTTTGTTTGTTTGTTTAACAATAAATTCACTTTGGCTTTGCCAGGTGGGTACAGAGACTTGCACATTCAAAGACCCAGCTGCCACTATTGGTTTGCTGAGCTACTTTCTAGAATGACCTTTCTGAAGTTTCACTCCCTCAGTATCAAGCTCCAGAATTCACCTCCCTCCTCAGCTTCATTTTCATTTCTCTTTCACTCAGATTCTCTTAATAGACTACTTTCTCCCCCTCATGTTTATTTCATTTCTACCCCCAAGGTTCATTTCCTGCTTGAAGAACCAGCCCAAATCTTATCCTTGGGAGATGTCCTTTTTTTTTTTTTTTAATGAAAAAAAATTTTTAAAGATTTATATTTACTTATTTTTAGAGAGAGGGGAAGGGAGGGAGAAAGAGAAGGAGAGAAACATCGATTGGTTGCCTCTCTTAAGTGCCCTGACTGGGGACCGAACCCGCAACTCAGGCATGTGCCCTGACCAGGAATCAAACTGGCAGCCTTTCAGGTTGTGGGACGATGCCCAGCCGACTGAGCCACATCAGACAAGGCAAAAAGAAATGTTTTCAATTACAGTCGACAGTCATTGTATGACTTTCAGGTGTTCAGCGTAGTGGTTAGACACTTTATATGGGGAGAGTTGTTTTTTTCGAGAGTACTGTATTTTGCTGTGTACCGTGCGTGCCCACAGTTTTGTGCTCATTATACATGGGATTATATCTATTATTATACCCATGGTTTGCAATCATCATACCCGTGTGTAATGCACACCCTTATTTCCCCCTCAAAATTTGGGCAAAAAGTGCACCTTATACATGGCAAGATACAGTACACATATTAAAGCTGGGGACAGTGAAATGAAGAAGGGCTTAGGAAAGAAGAAGCAGTAGGAGAGAGCCTAGGCGGGGCTGCTTTGGCTCTCTAGAAACATTCTGGGGGAGAAGTGAGCCAAGGCCAGGCTGCTGTCAGCTCACTGGACAGTCAGAGGAAAGGGAGCCATGGAGACAGGTTCCAGGGGTTAGTCCAGGACGAGCTGCTGCCCATGGATCCCCTGGTTGCAAGTCTCATGGGGACCCTTAGAATTTAGGATGAAGTTCATTGGAAAAGGAGTTCAAGTGCCCCAAGGAGGGTGTGTGCGGGGAGATTTCTTTTTTTTTAAATTTAATCCTTGTCTGAGGATATGTTTATTGATTTTAGAGAGAGAGAGAAACATCATCGTAAGAGAAACATTGAACTGTTGCCTCCAGTACGTGCCCCAACTAGGGATAGAGCTCACACCCTAGGAATCGAACCCATGACCTTTTTTGGTGTATGGGGTGACGCTCCAGCCAACTGAAGCACCTGGTCAGGGCCAGCGTTTTTGTTTAAACTCTCATCACAATCACCCCAGCCACTCCAGAAAAGGGCAATATTAGAGTTAGTTTTTCCTTTCTGTGTGCATATAAAACATACCTTTATTCCTTTTGCAATACTGTAGTAACTTTCACATTAGAAATTTAGAGGAAAAGAAATGTTTATAAAGGGAGAACCTAGTTGGTAAGGCTTCCTCTACTCATACTTAACACAATCAGCTTCATTTTTATCAGTTTTTAAAATATTGAGTTTGTTTTAAAAATGTAAGGTGTGATGAAATCACTGCAGCCACAGGAGGAGACAAGTGTGGAATTTCTGAGAGAAAGTGAAGACAGGACAGAGTAAACAGTTTAGGATTAAGCTAGTTTGAATAATTCCAGAGGGCTTGGGATCTGGGAGTAGTCTCTAGTTGCCTACTACCTGGCCATGGGGTGATTAAAGCAGAGGATATTGCTGTTTTGGGACTGTGGCTCTAATTGGTTAGTTTACATATCAAAGACATGCTCTTAGGAAAGTTATCTTTAGGAATTAGTAGACCTGAGAGGGGCAGTCTCTCCCTGGGTCTGTAAGGCTCCAAAATCAAATACCAGAACTTCAAGAATATAGAAAATAAGAAAATGCAGTTAAAATAATTGGCCCTGTGATGATGAATGCAGATAGATAAACACAGACTCTAAGAAAACATAGAACAGGGATTCTATGTCAGATTTAATTGGATGCGGGATGCTGCAATTAAAAATTGTGTGTGTGTGGTAAAATATAACAAAACTTACCATCTTTTTTTGTTTTTAGATTTTATTTTATTTATTTATTTTTAGAGAGAGGGGAAGAGATAGAGAAAGAGAGGGAGAGAAACATCATTGTGTGGTTGCCTCTTTAGCACCCCCTACTGGGGACCTGGCCCACAACCCAGGCATGTGCCCTGACTGGGAATGAAATCTGCGACGCTTTGGTTCACAGGCTGGTGCTCAATCCACTGAGCCACACCAGCCAGGGCAAAATTTACCATCTTAACCATTTTGAAGTGTAAAATTAAATAGCATTAATTACACCTACAATGTTGTGCCACCATCACCACGGTCTCCAGACTTTCATTCCCCCAAACAGAAACTGATTTCTAATCTACTTTCTATCTTTGACTTTGACTATACGAGGTACCTTGTATAACTGGAAATAATATATTTGTCTTTCTGAGTCTAGCTTATTTCACTCTCTTCAGGGTTCATCCATATTGTAACAGGTGTCAGACCTCCATTGCTTTTTGTGGCTGAATAATACTCCATTGTGTGCATATGCCACATTTTATTTATCCATTCATCTGTTGATGGACACCTGGTTTGGTTTTTGTTTTTGTTTTTTGTAAAAGTTCGTCAAGGGTTATTCTTATCTTTTGGCTATTACGAATAACATTGCATTGAACATTGACATATAGTGTTTGATTGAGTCTCTGTTTCCTATTATTTTTGATATACCAAAGAGTAGCCCTGGCTGGTGTGGCTCAGTGGATTGAGTGCTGGCCTGCAAACCAAAAAGGGTCGCCGGTTCGATTCCCAGTCAGCGCATTCCGGGGTTGTGGGCCAGGTCCCCAGTAGGAAGTGCTCAAGAGGCAACTACACATCGATGTGTCTTCTCCCTCTCTTTCTCCCTCCCTCCCCCCTCTCTCTAAAAGTAAATAAATAAAAATCTTTAAAAACAAAGAATAGAATTGCTAAGTCACATGTTTAATTGTTTTTGAGGACTGTTTTCTACAGAGGCTACTCTATCTTACATTCTCATAATGGTGCACCAGGTTCCAGTTTCTCCACATCTTTGTCACATTGTTATCTTGTTTTCGTTACAGCCCTCTAGTACGTGTGAAGCAGTATCTTACTGTGGGTTTGATTTGCATTTCTCTAAGACTAATTGTGTTTAGTGTCTTTTCATGTGCACATTGGCCAAATGTCTATTCAGATCCCTTGTATATTTTAAAAGTGGGTTGTTGGTTGTTTGTCTTTTTGTTGTTGTTGTAGAATTCTTTAAAGATTCTGGGTATTAAACCCTCCCTTATCAGATAAGTGATTTGGAAATAATTTCTCCCATTCTCTAAGTTGTCTTTTCACTTGTCTTTTGGTGTTTATGCTTTTGACATCATAGCTAAAACTCCATCACCGAATCCAAGATCACAAAAATTTACCTCTATTTTTTATTCTCAGGGTTTTATGGTCTTAGCTTGTATATTTAAGTTGTTGGTCCTTGACTAATTTTTTGATATTATAGGATCCAACTTTATTCTTTTGGATCTAGAAATCTTGTTGGCCCAGCACTATTTGTTGAAGAGACTATTCTTACCCCATTGAATGAACTTGAGACCCTTGTCAAAAATCAGTTGGCTGTCAGTAGATGTGTGAATTTATTTCTGGTTTCTTGATTATATTCCATTGATCTATATGCTTGCTTATCCTTATTTCAGTACCACACTGTTCTGATTACTATAGCATTTTTAAGTTATGAAATTAGAAAGTGTGAATTCTCCAACTTTATTATTTAAGAATCTGGCCCTGGCTGGTGTAGCTCAGTGGATTGAGCGCGGGCTGGGAACCAGAGGGTCCCGGTTCGATACCCTGTCAGGGCACATGCCTGGGTTGCGGGCCAGATCCCCATGAGGGCCACGTGAGAGGCAACCATACATTGCTGTTTCTCTCCCTCTCTCCCTCCCTTCCCCTCTCTCTAAAAATAAATAAAAATAAAATCTTTAAAAAAAAATTATCTGTTGTTTAGCCTTGGCCAGTATTGCTAAACAACACTGGTTTAGCTTCATCCCAATAATGAAGCTAAATTATGGGATGGAACATCATCCCATAGCCAGAAGGTTGCAGGTTTGATCCCCGGATTGGGTACATACCAAAGGCAACCCATTGATGTTTCTCTCTCACATTGATGTTTTTCTCTCTCCTTTCCTCTCTCTCTAAAAGCAATGAAAAAAAAAATGTCCTCAGGTGAGGATAACAAAATATTTTTTTTTTTTTTTTTTTTTTTTTTAAATTTAAAAAGAATCTCTTGTTGCCCAGATTGATTTGGCTCAGTGGATTGATTGGGCATTATCCTGCAGACCAAGTTCGTCACCAGTTCGATTCCTGGTTGGGGCACATGCCTGGGTTGCTGGCCAGGTCCCCGGTTGGGGGGGTGTGAAAGGCAGCCAGTCAATATTTCTCTCCCTCTCTTTCTCCCTCCCTTCCCCTCTCTCCAAAAATAAGTAAATAGTCTTTTAAAAAAAAAAAAAAAGAGTCTATTGTTTAGGTCCTGGCCCTGTAGCTCAGTCAGAGCATTGTCCTGATACTTCAAGGCTGTGGGTTCTATCTGCGGTCAAAGCACATACAAAAATCAACCAATAAATGCATAAATAGGTGGAACAATGAGTCAGTCAATCTCTCTCTCTTTCTCTCAAATCAATAAAAACGTATTCTTAGATGAGGATTAAAATAAATAAAAATAAAACTACCATATGATCCAGCAGTCCCACTTCTCTGAAATGAAATTACAGCATGAATGAATCTTGAGGCCGTTTTGCCAAGTGAAATAAGTCAGGCAGTGAAAGATATATCAAATATAGCTGACCCTTGAGCAATATGGGTTTGAACGGTTCGGGTCCACTAACAGTTTTAAAAAATATGCAGATTCATTTTTTTAAATCTGTGTTAGTGGGCCCACACAGTTCAAACCCATGTTGTTCAAGAGTCAGTTGCACATTTTTATGTGGAATCTAAAAAACAGAACTCATAGAGCCCTGCCTGGTGTGGCTCAGTGGAATGAGTGTGGGCTTTGATCCAGAGGGTCACTGGTTCGATTCCCAGTCAGAGCACATGCCTGGGTGCAGGCCAGGTCCTCAGTGGGGGCCACATGAGAGGCAACCACACATTGCTGTTTCTCTCCCTCCCTTCTTCCCTCCCTTCCCCTCTCTCTAGAAATAAATAAAATCTTTAAAAAAACAAAAAGGTAACCATGCAAGGTGATGTCTATGTTAACTAACCTTATTGTGGTAATCATCTTGCAATATAGAAGTATATCAAATCATCACTTTGTACACTTTAAACTTACACAATATTATGTGTCAGTTATATCTCAATAAAGCCAGGGAAAATTTTAAGATGTTACTTGCTATTTTCACTGCATGTGACATTTGTACTGATATTTTGAAAGCAATGGTGGGTAAAAACTGTTGGTACCTTAGCACAAATCAAGAAAATGGCACCAAAGTGTACTAGTAATGCATGCGTTCTTATTCTTCACCACCACTCACTTACTGGTGAAAAAAGATGCTAGTCACATTTAAGAATGTCCTTGATGTAACAGCATAAATTCAATCCTTGAAAATGTGTCTGGAGGAAAATCACCTTGTGGGCTTAAAACTAGCTAAACTAGACATGTTTTTAAATTAACATAGTTTTTACTTGAAAGAATGGCTGACAGAAAAACTCATTATTCAGACTTAGGTATTGGCCAGACATTTTCTCAGAGTGCATGAAGTCAGTCAGGATTTGTTGCCAATGATAAAATTTTAGCTTTCAAGTGAAAAGAGAATTTAGAAAACTTGTATGTACAACCTGATGCTCAACAACTTTCCAATAGGTTTGTAATAGAATAAAATGGGGCAGGAGAGGGGTGGCGAGATCAACATAAAATTGGTTAAATTATGATATATTTATACAGTGAAATAATATAACAGGAAAAATGAATGAAATACAGCTCCATGAGAAACATGGGTGAATCTTAGAAACCCAGTGGAGTTGGGGTAATTCTCAGAAGACTAAATACAGTATCACACAGTATTTAGGGATATACTTACATGATTAAAAACAAATACAAAGATGACAGTTCAGGGTGGCAGTTTTCCTTTGGCTGGAGTTGGAGTGGAGGTGAAGGAACAGGGGAAGAGCCTGCAGCTGGTTCAGGTGTATTGATAATGTTCTTAGATTTGGCACTGGGCTCACAGATCCTCGTTGTTTTATTTTGCTTGGTAACAACGTTGTTTCTTTTTGTATATATCAAATATTACAGATTAATTTAAATTTTTTAGTTAAAAAATGGCTGGTGGACATATGGGTCATTGTAAAAAGAGATATCGTATTCTACTCAATTGTGTATACTATAATTATTTCACCTGGCTAGGTTAAATATATTCGAGTTTATTGGGAAAGTCGTATAACTTCTCTCTTGTCATGGAGGTGCTCATAGCACGTGAGCGTTCACCACCTACTGAGCATTGTGCCAAGACGTATTTCACATGTATTAACCTATTTAATGTTTCCAACAGCTCTGTGAAGTAGGAACTATTGTGTCCCTGTTTTAAAGATGAGATCCTGAGGCATCAAAATTAAAGCAGTTTATTGAAGCTTTCCACAGTTAAGAAGTAGAAAAGCCAGAATTTGAACCCACACAATCTGCCTCCAGGGCCTACATCTTAGACTACTATGCTTATATTATGCTACTAATATCGATTGCTGTAATTACACTGATTGAACCAGCTTACTGTGATTAAAGGTAACTGTGTGCTGGTAGTGTTAGAGATGTCACGTGCTGTTACTGAGATCACTAGGCCTCCTTGAGAGTCTGGGGTCTCCCGGAGTAGGGGGGTGGGTAGGGACAGAAGCCCAGTGGGAAAAAAATTCTGTCTTAAGAGCCTTTGTCAATGTGTTTGTATCACCTCTTCTTCTAGAAACCATGGCAAGCCCAGGGAAAGATAATTATCGAATGAAGAGCTATAAGAACAATGCCCTAAACCCTGAAGAAATGAGGCGAAGAAGAGAGGAAGAGGGCATTCAGCTTCGGAAGCAGAAGCGGGAGCAGCAAGTGAGTTAACCAAATTTTTTTTTTTTTTTTTTTTTTG
>PVJI01001068.1:0-203281 GCA_004026765.1 Micronycteris hirsuta
CAAAAAAGAGCAAGGAGGCCAGTGTGGCTGCGTTCAATCAGAAGGGATAGGAAATCAGGTCAGAGAAGCAGCACAGGATGCTTTGGACCATGGCAAGGACTTTGGGATTTGTTCCTTGTGTGATGGGAAGCCACTGGAAGCTGATGAATAAAGAGGACAGTGCCATTATCTGATGGGACAGAAATTCAAGTCATCTACCAATAGAGAGTAGGGTTTGGGAGAAAGAGCAACACTCTGAGACAGTTGTCACAGTCTTCAAAGAATAATGAGGGCTGACAAAAACGAGCAGGCGGGACACCAGGAGACACAGAGGGCAGTGCGACAGAAGAATGACCTGGAAGAAGCAGCCACTCTGCCGGCGCTGGCAAAATGAGAGGGCACAGGATGAGTGAGACGGAATCCCTGGGAAATCTCTCAAGAGGGTTACATTCTGGTCATGATGAATGAAACTGAAATGACTATGAAATTATCCTCATTTAATTAGAATTGTGTGGCCTGAGCACAAGTACATTTATTTGTTTTCATTATGATTATCACAATATTGGGAGCTTTCAGGAACATTAACCTGTTCCTGATAAAACAGCACATAGATTTTTGGCAGCAGCTCCGCAATCTTCTAATTTGGTAGTGTTCTCCCAGGATTTGGAAAGGTGTCATATACCCCCACACAGAAGGAAACAGGACTACGGTAACTCTAGTTACTTGGAACTTTTTCGTATGAAATTAGTATTTTAAAATACTACATAAAACATCATTCTTATTTAAAAGTCTCATTTTAAAACGTATACCTATGGTTTTTCTGGACAAAGCAGGGAAGCTCAGTGACCGTCCTACACTTCCGTTTCCACACCCACCTGCCCCCCGCCACTGCCCACCCCACCCCAGGCTCAGGCACTTGCCGTGGAGCCTAGTAACAATCCACAAGTTCCCGTATTTACACGGAAGCCTCACCCAGGGGAGAGAAGGCCTGCTGCAGCTCCGGCCCTTACTCTCAACCCAACAGGACCGACAGAGGTTCAGGCTTCCTCAGCGGCTTCTCAAAGAGGCCAGTGGACACAACTAGGAAATACGGAAAAGTGAAACACCCCAGGGGAAGATTTCAACCAATAAGAAATGGGACACAGAAATAATCCAACAGATAAACTGCTTTCCCTTCGTTTCCACCCCCCGCCCACCACCACCACAGACTGCCTTGAGGCGATGAAAGGGGTTCCATGTGGCCTTTGGGGAGGACGCCTATACAGCCAAGCCACCAGGTGCATGACGACCACCGCAGGCAGCTCCCGTCACTGCTCACGGCAGTTCTGCTCTGTAAGGTTGCTGTGAGCACCGACTCAGTGGACACTGAACCGCTGCTCCTAAAGGACACACAGGGTCAGGTTCCCGAGGAACTACGGTCACAACGTGCTCATCGGCCCACTGACACGTCACCTGGTTTTGTGTGTGTGTTTCTTTAAAGACACCCTGTTTAATACACAGTTGATTCATGAGTATTGAACTCACAGCCAACAGCACCACCACTTGCCTAAACAAAGCTTATCTAAATGCACGTACTTTTCCCTAAGGCATATTACAGTCTTTCTGTGCTTGGAAACACTAGCCAGCACTTCGCACTAGCGGGGAGGGCCATTTTAAACAGCAAAACCGCCAACAAAAACCACAAAACTGTAAGAACGATGGCACTACACAGAGGGCAGAAAGGGTAAACTTACAGCATGAGAGCCGAAAGACCAGAAGAGGCAGAGACCCGTTCGAGCTCCGCTAGGAAAACGTGCGTCTAGCAACTCAGATTGTTTGCCACTCGGCGTACGTCCGAGAGTGGCTTCAACAGCACCTCGGTGCTGGCCGGGGGACAAGTACATTGTAGCAAGTGCCTCGGTTTGCAAAACCGAGGTCTGTGAATAATGAGGATCGACTCCACTTGTTTTCTCTAATTCTCTCGCTTCCCTTTCCTTCATTCTTTCTTCCCTAAAAATGCACCATTCTCCCCACCCCTCAAAAAAGCCGTAGTCCATAAACTTCATCAAAGGCTCTGTTTTCTACGGAATACAGACTAAAATACAAAACGAATCTTATTTAAAGTTATGTATGTGTGCTGGTTAAAGAGAAAATAAATTTTTCCACTTGGCAAATCTACACCCTCTTTTGTTTACTTCCTCCTATATATTTCTCAGGAAAATAGGCCAGTGGGTATTTCCCTACTTGATGACAAAAACTTTTAAGAATGAAACTATGGCAATAAGTAGGCAAATTGTTCACTTGGTTTAAAATGAACCAAAGCATTTTAAGAAGAACCACATTCATATTTTCAAGTAATTCAATATTAACGATAAAAATCTTAAGAGAAACTAAAAATATTTGTTACATTTGGATTCAAATTTCAATGACAACAGCTATTTTAAGGGTTGAAATCGGTATGGAATGAAGGCAAGATATAACTAAAAGAACATTTACTTTAAGGTAGTTTATAATAAGAAAAAAACTGAGAAACAACCCAAAATTCCCAATGAGGGCCTGTTTAAACTACGGTACAGTTTAGAATATTTCATGTCTAGGTGAAATGTTCATAATATTATGTTTGATTTTTAAAAGAAGAAGTGTTTCTCCCCAGCCAGGCGGCTAAGCTGGTTGGAGTGTCGTCCCGTAGACTAAAAGGTTGTGGGTTGGATCCCGGTCAGGGCGGTCATGCCTACGGGAGGCAACCGATCACTGCTTCATCGATGTTTAAAAGTTAAAGAAGTGTTTTGAGGTTTTGTTTTTTGGGTTGTAGTTTATTTATTTTTTTTTTTTGCAATATACTACTTACCATTTGCCATGCATTGTTCTAAGCATTCAAAAAATTTTAACTCATTTAATCCTAGTAATAGCCCCAAATGAATTAGCTATTATTAGTAGTATTCCTATTTTAGTTTACAAAACAATAGTAGAATATAATTTTTGCTTTAAAAAGTTGAAAAATATACATGTGGTAGACATATAACCTCAAGCATGAATTAAAAAGACTCAAGGTCTTTACCAAAATGATAGTAGTAGTTCTCTCTAACTCAATATATGACTTTTCATTTAAATTTTTAAGGGTTTAACAAAAACATGTATTACTTGGTTAATAAAGACATCATTAAAAACAAAATATATGGAAACCCAACTCACTCATATTATTCACACACAGGAATTTTCCTCGGGGTAGGACGGAAACATGAGTTGCTTGTTATTGATGCTGCATCGAGGTGACCTGTCTAGTCAGGGATCCTAAACAAAACCTGTATTGCATCACTGGCTTTCCATTGCTTTCTGACCAGACATATGTCACCCCAATTTTGGCACCAGCCCAATCAATACACACCAATTTTGCATGCTTCATCAGGGCCTAAGAAATAAAAAGCAACCTAAATCTCCATCACACTACTTAAACACGTTTAAAATATATTGCCCTGGCTGGTGTAGCTCAGTGGATTGAGCGCGGCTGGGAACCAGAGGATCCCGGTTCGATTCCCTGTTAGGGCACATGCCTGGGTTGCAGGCCAGGTCCCCAGTGAGGGCCATGTGAGAGGCAACCATACATTGCTGTTTCTCTCCCTCTCAGTCTCCCTCCCTTCCCCTCTCTCTAAAATAAATAAATAAAATCTTTAAAAAATATATATATATCTGACTATAACTTACTACAGGCTCGACATCTGCCAGTCACTTAACCTCTAAGCCTGGGTATTCTCATCGATAAAAGGGAAAAGAACACCTTCCTCAAAAGGCCAGATACAAAATGCTTTAGCTGTCCAATACCCAGTCCAATAGCAGTGTCCTGGCGACTTAGTAAGTTTCTGTGAGTTACGTGGCCATTACTCACCGACAGGACAATTCTCCATCCATGGCATCATGTTCGTCTGTACTGGTGTATGTTAATCTTCCTCCAACAACCGTCCCAACTAAGTACACCAGCCAGGCAAGGCGTCCTAATAAACAACAAGAACAAAGAATGTTTAGGAAGTACTGTAGAAAGAAAGTTTATTTTTTACGAAAACTCCAAACTTAGTAAAATGATCCATTCTTCCAAACATGTGATAAACTATTGTGAACTCTGTTCTTCACAGTGTGGGGAGTTGGGTTTTAAGTTTCTCAAGGCACTAAGTAGAACGGTAAAATTGGCAGATTTTACAGCCAGGCAAAACTGTTTGAATCCCAGCTCTACCAACTTGCTATGCGATCTTGCTTAAGTTACTTACCTCTCCACATCTTACAGTTTTCATCTGCAGAGCAGAGAACATCATATCTACCCCGAAGACTTACGACTACAGTTAAACTTGAACACAAACCCACAAGTGGAACGTCCAGATCCAGGGCTGTCAGTCATGCTGGTATCATCCGACCGCCAGAACCTTTTCCGCACAGTCAATGTCGTGACGGTGGCAGTCTGAGCGTTTTTAGTAGGAGCCCTGCTTGGAACGTCCTAATTTACCCCCTTTGTTTTAATGCATGATTTTTAAAAATCTAAGATTTTCGCGGTGCAAATCACATTGTGCGACAACCAAACTCACTCCCTGGGCCACAGCAGTGAAGGACTGAGCAGCTTCACGACAGGGCACGGCGGCACAAGGACGGTCTCACTCCGGGGCAGCCGACACTGACCACTTAGAAATGGAGGCCTTTGTACCAAGTGGTTTTTACTTAAGGCCTATTATTTTACACCTCTAGTTCAGTGATCTATGTGACAGGCTCTCCAACAGCGTACCGATGAGCTTGCTAAAAAGAAATTTCGCGCTATTCTTGGGGACTAATTTTTCAAAGATGATCAGGGTATTTCCCAATACTGAAATCAAAGACGCTTCTGTATTAGGAAACCTTTTCAAGTGAACTACAGTGTTCTGTTTTGTTTTTTACAAAGTGTTGAACTGAACAGTAATAAAAGAGGGTATGCATACTTGTAAGAAGACTTAAGAAGGATAAATAAGCAGTGGAAAAAGGACACATTCTTCTTATGTTCCTATGGACACTAGCAGCCGTGACTGCACCACAACTAGTCAACGACTACTTCAAACTTCTGGAGACACGCACACTGAGTGATCCTCTGAGTCTGAAACACAACCTGGCAGGACCCACAGCCCCGAATCTATCATGAAACAGCAGTGAATAAATCAGAACTGACCAATCACGCAGCCTTGTATATCAGCAATGTGAAACACGTTAAATAAAGATAAGATCGTTCATTATATCAAGCAATTCAGTTTTATGAATTACTAATGTATAATTTGTGCAAAAGGTAACAGGGAAAAAACCATGTAGGAAACTGAAGGTATCAAAAGTTACCTGACGCACTTCAGTATTTATGCTCAACACAACAGTGTGTTCCTAACACACGCATTGTACCCTTACCTAAACCTCAACAATTTAGAATGGCAGTGTTCAAAGTAATAAATGTTAAGTTACTTCAGTTACAGAATTACTTCCATAAAGTTTAAAGAATCATATAAATCCATAAATCTAAACTGTATTTAGGAATATATTCAATAAATACCCAACATATGAATTATATATCTATAAATTTTAAAAATATCTCATCCTAGAATAAGACTAAATTTCCATTTTAATTTTCCATTAATGTTCAGGGCACTTGTTTTAGCAGCTGTTCGAGCACAGAACATTTTTTCCTTTAAAAAAATAATTATTGCTGTAATAATCTGTAATTATGGTTTATAACGGCAATAATCCCAAAGAAATCAGTCATTACCATAGATCACAAGTAATCGTTAACTACTGTTAATGACCTATTTCCTAGGGATTATTGTTTTCGTAAACCATGACCACATCATCACAAATATGGAAGAGCAAGACAATATAACACAAATGAGATCGTAATATAATAATAAACTTATTCTGTAACATTAAAAGCCATTAAGCATCTAAATTAAAGCACACACAACGAGAGCATATAATTCTCTTTGTTCAACACGAACTGAAGTGTTTGGTCTGCACAAAAGAAACGGAGTTCTGCTACCTACAATGGTATACACTAGAGCATGTCAGGCGTTTCTCATCCTATAAAACCACCATTTGTGAGTAGACCACAGATACCTTCGAGAGGCAGAAAAATTCCTTCCCCTTGACCTTTTGACTAGAAGGGAACAGATATTTGTTTAAAATTTTTTATGTATCAGGCATTAGAGACTTTGAAATGTCATTTTATTAAAATTATATAATGTATCTAACTATAAAGACTCCTTAAATTTATATTAATCAAAAACTCAAGTCTCATTTATTTTATTCAATAAACAGACCTTTACTTAACATTAGTAAGTTACTACTGTTCAGTTATTTCCATTCATATTTCATAGAACAGCTAATACCCTTTTGCAGGAAATACCCTTTTGTAGCAACACAGGTCTTTTTTTTTTTTTTTTTTACTGTTGTTCAAATACAATTGTCTCCATTTTCCCGCCACCACTTCCCCCGTCCTACTCACTGCCACCTCCTACCCTCAGTCCTACCCTCCTTCAGCTTTGTCCATGGGTCCTCTATACATGTCCTTTGATTTCACAACTGAATCTTTTCATTGGGTTGGCCAAAAAGTTTGTTTGTTTTTCCAGTGGGCTGGCTCTAGTAGCACTTAGTTAGTTGTCTTCCACTTCATTCGAAACAATTTTATTAGATTGTGATAACTGTTACATGAATGTCAGCATGCATTAAAAAAACTTCAAAATTGGTGAATTTTGGGGTACCCATTTTAATATTGCAGATGAAAGAAAATACGCAAGATTTTCGGCATATTATGCTTTCCTATTTCAATAAAGGTAAAAATGCAACTGAAACAAAAAAAGATTTGTGCAGTGTGTGGAGAAAGTGCTATAGCTGATAGAATGTGTCAAAAGTGATTTGCAAAGTTTTGTGCTGGAGATTTCTCGCTGGATTATGCTCCATGTTCAGGAAGACCAGTTGAAGTTGACAGTGATCAAATCGAGACTTTCGTTCATTGAGAACATTCAAGGTTACACCACACAGGAGATAGCCAACATACTCAAAATGTCTAAATCAAGAAAGTTATTAGTGAAAATGAAAAATGTGTCTTTTCCTTTATGGAAAAAACTTAACAGACTTTTTGGCCAACCCAATACAATGTAATTTAATATTTATATATATGAAAAATATAAGTAATGTATGTGAAGTGTAATAAAACAACACCCATGAATGCCCCACACAACTTAAGAACAAGGCTTTACCAATACACTCGCTCCTACCTCTGTACCCTCCCCTGGCTTTTCGCCTTACCTGCCCCCCCGGAGGTAACCATGATCCTGTACTTGGAGCTGACCAAGCTCTTGATATTTTCCTTTCATTTTATCACTTGCACATATCACTATGTGTTCCTAAGCAATATACTTTTAGTCTCACTTGTTTTGGGGCTTTAGTAAATATTTCAAACTATACATAGTTTACTAAGAATTGCTTTCTTCCCCCCACTAAATACCTTACCTCTGACATTCATCTTTAAGTTTACCTGTAGCTCATTCATTTTATTGTTACACAGTATTATTGGGTTGGCCAAAAAAACATGTATTATTTTCAGAATATATAAATATGTAGTAAAAGTATGAAGAAAAGGCATTAATTGATATACATGAAAATTTAAGACTGCAAGTATTCTCTCCTGGCAGCAAAGAGGATAAACCTGGAAAGAGGAACAAAGGGAACAGCAAGGCTGGCGGTGTTGACCTGTTCTTGAAGCTGTGTGACGGGTCTGTGACGGGTAACCACTGTGTCTCAATATATGTAAATGCCCTCTGGTATGTACTTGGCATTTAATAATTTTCAAAACTCTACTAAAAGAAGAAATCAATCATGAAAAGACTAAATGCTGCAATAAAATGTTAGTTCTCCCCAATTTATTTATAAATAATGAGATCCTAATACAAGAGAGAACATTTCAAGGAGAGAAAGTTAACTGCTCCACTGCTGAGTCCCTTGGCAGAACTGCGCAGCACAAAGAAAAAGTACATAATGAATAAAGGCATTTTAAGAAGACGTGACATAAATGTAAAGGATAATCTTTTAAGTACGTTTCACAGAGAAGTTTAGGTAAGAAATCACTGAAAGTAAGTTTGACTATCACCCCTTATCACTCACTTTCTGAAACAACATAAAAGATACAAATATTTTTAGAAAATTTTTTAACTATAATTAAAATGCCTTCTCTTAGAAATGTATAGAACCAGTTCCATTCTTATAACACATGTCATTAAAAAAATCTGAAATATGTATTTATTTATTTTCATTCCCTGCTAAGATCCTGAAAGGATTTAAAGGGATATACATAAATACAAATCCTCGTCAATAAAGGATTAAAGAAAAACAGTGAGATTTGCAAGTTTAAAGAATTAAAATATAATAATAATAATAAAATAAAGCCCTGGTGAAGGTTAATTCACAAATGCAAATCCAGGATGAGGTCTCAGAATTTTTTACTGGCTGAAGCTGAACGCTGAACTTGCAGTCTACAGAGAAGAAGGAAACACGATCGATGAGATCAGGTAAAATCAGATAGGTGAAAGATAGGTGTTAGCTAATGAACTCCATTCATTCTCAGCTTTCCTTGATACTGATTCCAGAGAGAAATATCTCCTATGAATATGATAAAGGGAAACTGAACATTAAGCATCAAGCCACCAAAATATCCAGAAGGTTAAAAAAAATTAATGGCTAATTAGGGGATTAGGAACTGGGGGAAACATATAAAAGTAATTTGTATAAAATTATTAAAGTGATTAATGAAACGACTTAAAATTCAACCTAATACCATGGGACAGACAAAGGTACTGGCCTTCCTGAATCGTCCTGTCCGCCACTGTCCCAGAAGCGGAGTGCAGGAGCTTCTGGTAGTTCTGCGCGCTCTGGTCGAACAGCTGCACAAGGAGAGTGCACGTCTTCTCGTATTCGCACCTGCTGACGGTGCACAGCTGCTCCAGCTGCTGAAACACGGTGGCTGTGTCATCCAGTGGGTCATCGAGATTATCTCTGCAGATACAAGAACAAGTTTGCAGACAGCTTTAGAATGTAAGGCACTTTTAGTCACCACAATAAACTTTACTTATGCTAAGTAAAATTCCATAATGGATAAAGGAATAAAAGAAAAAAGGACTGGAATGTAAAAAACAGTGTCTATATTTGACTACGACATGATTACATACATTAAAAGAATACCAAAAAAAGCTACTTGTGCCAACAGGTGAGCTTACCAGGATCCCGGCACACAGGGTCAATGTACAAAATTTGACTGCATTACTATACACTAGGAATGAACTACTGGAAATTGAAACTTAAAAAACAGTATCTTCCAAAGGCACTAGAAAACATAGAAGACTAATGAAATCTAATTAAACATATGTAAGAGCTGAAGGCTGAATACTATAAAACACTGATGAAAGAAATCACAGTAGAGCTAAAGAAATTAAAAGACAAACATGCTCATTAGCTAAAAGATTCGATACTGGTTAGATATCAATTCTGCCCCCAAATTAATAAATAAATTCAATGCAATCCCAGTTAAAATCCCACCAGGATTTAGCTGTCAATACCGACAAGATGGTTTTAAAATTTACATACACAGAAAAACAAAGGAAGGAAAAAATCCAAAAATAATTTTTGCATTCCTGCAATTTCATAAAAATTTAATAGTGATCTATAACACACACAACAGAGCTCACGAGTTACAGGTGTACAGCTTAATGAATTTTTACAAAGTGAACACACCGATGTGACTGGCATTCAGAACAAACACCAGCACGTTTCTAGTTCCTCACAAACCACCTCGTGACCCCCAAAGCCCCCTCTTATTTACCCAAAGGAGGAGCACAGATTAATTTTGCCTGATTTTGAACTTCATGGAAGCATGCAGCCTGTACTCATTTGGGTCTGTCTCCCTTTGCTTACTACAATGTTTGTGGAATTTACCCACATTAGTGCACATAACCGTAGAAGATTTATTCCCACTAGAGCCATAATAATTTTGAAAAAGAAAAACTAAGGTGGGAGACTCATACTACCTGCTTCCAAAGCTTATTGTAAGACAATAGTAATCAAGATACATTATTAGCAGGAGAAACACAGACTGATGAGAATAGAGTCAAGAAATAGAACCACATGTATGTGGCCAATCACTTTTCGAAAACAGTGTAAAGGCAATTCAATGGAGAAAGGATAGTTTTTTTTTCAATTTTTTTTTTTTACAAATGGTGTTGGGATAACTGCTCATCCGCATGCAAAAACAAAAACAAAAACAAAAAAACCCCACAAACCTCAAGCCTTACCTCACATCACATACAAAAATTAACTCAAAATGAATCATAGACCTCAATGATAATAATGAAAGTATGTAACTTCTAGAAGAAAACACAGAATAAATTGAACTTCGTCAAACTTTATAACACCTTATCTTTGAAAGACTGTTAAGGAAATGAAAAGGCAAGCTATGAACTGGAAGAAAATATCTGAATAAACATACATGATAAAAAGACTTGTGGCCAGAATATATAGACCTCTCAAATCTCAATATAAGAAAATAACCGAGTAAATAATGGGCAGCAGATTGGACAAGTACTTTGCCAAGAATACATACAGATGATAAATAAGCATATAAAATGATGCTCAACATTATTAGTCATTAAGGGAATGCAAATTAAAACCACAATGAGGTACCACTACATACCTATTAGGTTGACTAAATTTTTAAAAACAGACAATATCAAGTGCTGATGAGGATGCAGAGCAACTGGATCTTTCATACATTGCTGGTGGGAATGCAAAATGATATAGCCAATTTGGAAAAGAGTCGGGCAGCTTCTTACAAAGTAAAACATACACTTACCATAGAACCTGGGAGTCTCACACCTCACTATCTACCCAAGAGAAACAAAAATGTATGTCTATGAAAAAATCTGTATGGGAAAATTTATAGCTGTTTTATTCATAATTGATAAAAATGAAAACAATCCAAGTGCCCACTCACAGGTGAATGGCTAACAAATTGCGATGTATCCATGGAACGGAATACTATTCAGCAATGAAAAGGAAACAACTCCTGATGCGACATGGAGGAATCTTACATGCACTATGCTAAGTGGAAGAAGCCGGACTAAAAGACTATATACTATATAATTTCATTTTTACAATATTCTGGAAAAGGCAAACCCTGTAGGAAACGAAACAAATCAGTAATTGCCAGCGGCTAGTGGTGGGGAAAGGACTAACTACAAAGGGACCCAAAAGAACTTTGGGGGGATGATGAAGCCATTCTGTATCTTAATTTCAATGGGCGTTACACAACTGTATGCACTTGTCAGAACTCATAAAACTGTACACTAAAACGGATGAATTTTACAGTAGGTAAATTACTCCTCAATTTTTAAAAATTCCAAGATGCAAAAGATGAAAATTCAACAGAAAGATTTAGTTTTCAATACCTCACAACTATGGCAACAGATTCCAACCGAGAAGTGATAAAGGCCTTCGTGATTTCTGGTGCATAAGTGTCTAACAAGTGGGGTTCAGTTGATTTCACAAAAGGAACTGAAGCTACCATCCTTTGCCACAGAGTTAATAAATAATGAACACTGTTGGGAGCAAATTCCCAATGCTACAAAGAAATAAAGCAAATGTTATTTAAAATGGCATATCTCTCTAGAATAAGAATTACAGAGGAAAAATTACTAAACACAGATTTTAAATTTAACTTTTATTCTGATTATATAATCAATGAACGCTTAGCATAGCAAATTTTGTAAATGCAAAAAAAGTATAAAGAAAAAACCAACAATCTCTCACTATTCTTCCACCCAGGAATTATCATTATTAAAATGTTAGTATACTTCCTTCTAATCTTTTTTCCATGAATAGTTTTCCAGAGTTGATATCATTTGGAAAATACAGTTTTTAAACCTTCCCCCAAACTTAAAAATTTTCCCTAAAACCAACCTGTAAAAACTTTCTTTTATTTCCTTTTATTGTAGATTTTACTACAGCTTCTCAATTCATTCTTCAATTATTAGATATTTAGATGCCCTCTAAGTTTTTATCATAAAAATGTTATAATGAACTTTTTACCCTAAAACGTTGCAATGAACATTTTTAGCAAAGTACTCTAATAGATGTTAAAAAAATCCCTACCAAATCTTACCAAGAATCTATAGTTTAATATCAATTGTATATTTCTATTTACCTGTAGGCTAGTAATGGTAAAATTAGCAATCAATCTGATAACTTCAGGATACTCCTTCACCATAACTAATTCTCCCAGCTGATAATTTGTCTTCAAACGAGCCAAAAATCGACAAAACTCATGATAATTACCTGGATCGGACAAACCCTAAAATATGAGACAAAAAGAAAGGCTTTTAAAAATACTTAAAAACAAACCACGCCAATGACCAACAACAGAATTCCAAGAGTACTTTATTAGTCTTCCAGTTTTCATGGGTACTCACAATATTTTGTAACAACTAGCTAGATAGTAATGAAAGAAAACAAATGATTTCTGCTGGGTTTAATGTTGTCATCAATTATTAACAATAAGGAATCCAAAGTAGAGGCTTTGCAGGAAACTCTGCACTGTGAAAGCTAAATTATAATGCTTAGGAACCCATTACATTACACAAAAAGTGTGTGTGTGTGTGTGTGTGTGTGTGTGTTGTGGCTTAAACAGAAGTCATTAGAAAACTTGGAAAATATTTAAGATAAAAAAATAAGAATGGGCTCTTGCAACTCTAGAAAAGAGCAATACCACCTGAACTTAAGACAAATAGTGTATGTGCACAGCACACACGAGTAATAGAAATTTCTTTTAATTCAACAAATTTTTATCGAGAACCTACAGGCACTGTACCCTCAAGCATCTTCCTGTTGCTAAATGAAGAGTCACCTGAATAAACTATTGCAATGACGGGCACAAAGTTTAACAAAAATACTACAAGACACAGAGATGACTTCTGGGGAGGACAGGCTAACAAGAAAGACCAAACCAGGTGCCCCCAGGTGTCTGTGAGCTCCTGGAAGACTGGGCACGTGTGTTGTTCTCTTTACAGTTTGAACACTTTGCACTGCAGCTGGCAGGAAACAATTCAGAAAGTACTTGTTTAATACTGAAAGGTGTATAGGAAATTTCACTCCAATGAGCTCAAGGAAAGAAGAGAAAATAGTGTCTAATTATTCAGGACAAATTACAAAAAGTATTGTGTACTCATAGGTCTTTTAATACGTTTGTAACTCCAAAATAATTAACATGATATTCAAATTAACTTTTATAGCCACGAAACATCAACAGTTGGATGTTAAGTAAATGAAGAAAATTATATGATATTATATTACCCTGCACATATTGATTGATGGTAGTAATTAAAACTAAAAACATTAAAGTATACAGTATTGGTAAAATTCCATTTATCAGCAAAACACATAGAGAGTTATACTAAACTGAAGGTAAAGCAGGGTGGGGGGACTGCATGAAAGAAGGTGAAGGGATTCGCTAAAAAACATGTACGTCAACACACACACACACACACACACACACACACACACACACACACAAGGACACGGCGACAGCCAGAGGGAAATGGGGGAGGGGGAGGAGGAGGGGGCAGAGGGGAGAAACGGGGACAGAAAGAGGCTTTGCTTGGGGCGACGGGCACACGATGCCACGTGCCGATGATGTTTCCTTGAGTGGTACACCTGGAACTCGTATGGTTTTATCAGCCAAGGTCACCCCAATAAGGTCAATTAATTTTAAAAAAGGGTAACGCAAATGCACAACATATAAAATACTCCTAAGACTAACCTGTAGAAATAACTGCTCTTTAAAAAAACATTTTCTTTATGTACGGATATTATATGTAGTAACCAAACTTAGTAGTAACCAAGAGATTTATATAAACCTCCTTAAATCATCATTTAACCTTTTACGATCTGTACTTCTATCACAGATATTTTAAACCAGGCACAAAATAAAAAGTGAAACAAAAAATTTTATCTAGGCATGTAAAATCACTACTTGAAAATGGCTTTGCAATTCTCTGAAATGAGTACTGCTATTGAAGTTCTGCAGTTAGTGTAGAAAGTAGATTTTAAAATCTACAAACTCTTATTTGTCCACAAGAGGGCAAAAAGACATTATTTCGTAATTTAAAGCCACTTATTCCAAGGTTAACATTCGGATTTACGTTAAGCCCTCTAGTTCAGAAGGCAGCTGTAACTCTGAATTAATCACTTCCGTAGTTTAAGAAGCGCAAGCAAAGACATGCAGCATGATGGGGAAAAGCAGAAGCTAACACGATCCATGCCGGCTGCTCAGCTGAGAGAGTGGCAGAATACAAGAGGAAGAACACAGAAGCAGGGCAGGGAAAGTGCCCATTCCCACTACAAATGAGCTACGAGAAAGATGAATGTACTTCATGTTTTCTTCCAAATCATAATAAAGTAATGAGTTTATTATGCACCTTCCAGCAGAAAAACTGTATTTCTATATGGTAAGTATTAATTAAATTTCTTCATAAATACCTGAGGGTTTTCAAGTATCCTTTTTACTCCCTTAATTAAATTGCTAAGGTACTTGGCACGTTCAGGACTGCTAAATAAGGACCTTCTTGTAGAAGCAAACTGAACTAAACATGAAAGTGCCTGAAAAAAGGAAACAATAAAAGTTGTTTCAATTTTAGAAGTAACTACGGCCACAGGTAAGGAACATTAAGTCTTTATATAAAAAATATTTTTAATTTCTGTGATTAAAAAAGCATTACAGAATCCAAAAATAGTGAAAGCTAAAAATTTAACTTATCAATCACCACCACCACCTACGACCTTCAACCCCATTAACATTTCTATTAGTGTGTCTTCTCTTCTAGTATTTTTTCACGTATTAAATATGCCCAGAGCAGTGCCTGGACATTTACACTCAAAAGGCTCTCAATTGCTTCTGATGACCAGTTCTGTTTGCGAACCCGAGCCAGGTGTCCTGCCAAAAAGAGAATACGGTTTTCTGGTAGAAGATGTTTGGGAAATACTGCGTATAATGCACCGTGGTATTCTGTAAAGGGGGGTGGGGGACCTCTTATAACTTTACTTACTCCATCATGTCCCCAATTTATTTGATGATGGAATATCTTACCACTCATTAACATCTTGAGGAACAATTTGGAAAATGCTGCTGGAAGAGTGAGATACTCTACGAAAATTCCTACCACGAATCTACAGTCTAGCTATCTTCTTAAAGTTATTGCTTTACCAGACAACGCCACTACCTGGGCTCTTAATTCCACCACTGGCGCCCGTGGAAGTCTGTTGGATTATTAAACAAGAGGCCCCAAATTAGTCACTTTTAGGTCAAATGGGCCTATATATGTTTGGTTTTGGTCCACATAATGTTTGCTTGGCCAGTTTTTTAAAATATTAGCATTTGCTGTCGACATTTAAATACTTCAATGGCACACACACTGCCTGGCTCTCTTGGCAGGGGTGAGAATAAGGACAAAAATCAGAGGACGACACTTTCTGATGGGCTCCAGTTTGCCATAGTCCTTACAGTTAAAAAAATAAAAGCAAAACAAACAAAAAAACCTTAGGCAATTCTGATGTGTAGAAAGTTTGAGAACCACTAGTCTATTAAAGATACCCCGGGTTTAGGGCCCCAAAACACCTAGGTTTGCCGCTGCGCTCCAGCATTTCGTTTGCCACCTGGAGAGTCACCCTAGCCAGTCCAGTTCATTTCCTTGTCTTCACAGTGAGGACAATACTACCCCGCAGGGCCACTTTGAGGATGAAGTGACAGAAGCACCATATGTTCGCAGGGCATGCTCAATACATGCCACTTTCTCTTCAAGCAGTTAGGTGTATTCCACTTTATTATCTAAGCGCCAGCGCTTATTAGTTTTATCCCAACACATAACTGTACAGGAAAGCATGGTTTTAAACCACTAAAAACAAGACTATCCTGGCTAAAAGACAGAAGGCTGGAGCTCTGCGGCACCAGCTAGAAACCTAAGTGTCCCGTGAAACCCAGTTTAAAAACCACCATCTTAAAACCCTAAGTTCAAGAGGATACATGTTCTAAAAAAAAAAAAAGGACCATTTCTGTGCATGAGTCTGCTTCGCCCCTCTAGGCGATAGTGTATCTAAACACACATGCCGTTTGCATGCAGTTTAAATCTGAACACCTTTTCCAGGAAGTGGCAGTGTTAGGGTTCCCAGCTCTACGCCTGCAAGCTTCGCTATTAAACTGACAACTTTTTCTTCTCTCTTTTTTTCAGTCTTGCCTGGCTTCTGTTTTAGATTTCATAAAGATGGGGGGTTCACAGTCTCGAAGTTCTACATAACCAAAGAGTTTCAAGAATTATTAAATCACATACTAGAACTGGATTTAAGAAACACTAACAACTGGAATGATGAGCGCCAAACCGAGTGAGCAGATCGCCTCCGTTTCTCATTCAGAGACATCTGACGGGGGCTGCCTGGCATGTCGGAGACACAGCGACATGCAGGACTGAGAAAGAGCTGGGGGGGCGTTAAAGAAGGGAAGGCAGCAGAGGAGGGTGGCCAGCTACTGAACGGAGGTCCAGAAGAGGAGGGGCGAGGACTGAGGGGGAAGGAGGATATACTTAAAGGTTGGTGGCGGGTGTAGCTCTGGGCGGGAGCTAAATCAACACCCATGAAGTGGGGTGCACTGCTAACTATCAACAGAACCTGGAGAACAGCTTAAGCAATACAAATCCCAGAAATGTAAGAACTTCCCGCGAGAGGTAAACTCAGTCAAGAATATAAATAGAGTTTTTACAAGTAAACCTGTAACAACCTTAGATGAAATAGGCACTTTTTAATGAAATAATAAACGATTTTTACTTACTAACTGAGACAGTAGTGGTGGAAGCGAATGATACAAATTGAAGAAAAGATCCAATGTTTCTGGTTCCAGGAAAACTAGAAAAAAAGTTATTTTCTAATACCATTACTTCAATTCTGTGATCTTAACGAAGTAAGACTTTATCACACAAACCAAGCACTCCAAGATCTCTTCATGCAGCCACCCTTTCCAGTTAGACTTAAATTCCTTTTTAATTCCTAGTTATTTTCTTTTGAAAGATGAAATAGTACAAAGACAGAAATTAATGAGCTAAGATGTCCCTTATTTCTATGTAGCATTACAGCTCTTCCTGGGAGAATCGTCTTTATATTTCCAATCGTATTAAAGTACAGACATTAAAAACTTCAGTGTCAAAAGGTAAACTAAGAAGTAAGTAATAAAAACAGCAGTACCCCACCCCAATTCAAAACCTTCCAGCTCTTACCTATACTTACACACTTATTTCCAAACGGCACGCTACACACTATTTCTTTGTTTACTTTCAACGTTGAATCACCCCACCACTCTCTCCACAATCCATCCTTTTGTAAGAAGCCATCCGCTATTATACCAAGTTAAGAGTAAATCAATTCTAAGTGTTTACATTTCTTATGACTATGTAAATAATGTTAACAGCTGAAGCGAGGATTATATCACATTTCTCACACTCCCTGGATTTAATCATATCATCTTTTCTGTACTTACGTTGTGCGTCTACCTGTCTGTCACCAAGTCTTTACAAATGCTCTCACAGCTCTGCAAAATGTTCACGCCGTTTTCCACATGATCCATAACATCAAATAACTACCATTTCCATTTTCTCACTCCTTCCTCCCAGAGCCTTCACCTTGGACTGGGCATCCCTAAATTTGTTACATAATTATCTCCTTTTTATGACAATACATTGTCATCTTGGTTTGAGGCTCCCTATCCCAAACCCCATATCTTCCACTTTTTTGGTTTGTATAGCAAGTAGCTTCCTGATAACAAGTACACAAGGGATACATTTTGGGAGAATTTACAAGTCTGATAGTGTCTTTATTCTATCTTATACTCGACACTTTTGATCCAGGTTGGAAATAAGTTTCCCTCAAAGGTCTGAGGATGTGACAGCACTGTCTTCTAGCTCCCAGGGCGCTGCTGGGCAGGCTCCCAGCACTCTGGACCCCGCTCCTCTGCAGGTGACCTATTGTTCTTCTCATGGGTTTTAGGATCTTCTCTTTATCCTTATTATTCTGAAATATCATGATCATGAAGACTGGTGTATGTTTCCCATTCATTTTTTTGGGTACTTTTGGGTACTTAATGGGACTTTTCAATCTGAAAATTAGTATCCCAGAGCTATGAACATTTTGCTGGTATATTTGTTTGCAAATTTCTTCTGTTTTTCCTACCCTCTTTCTCAAACTCCTTCTAGTCAGATGCCAAACCTCCTAATTTCATGCTCTAAACATTCTTGTATTTTCATCTCCTATCAAATCTCTCCTTGTTTTTTTGTTCTACATTTTGGGATATTTCCTTAACCTTATCTGCCAACTCTTTTACTGAATTGTTTTATTTTGGCAACCATCTTTTATATTTGGAATAGTCTTTGAACGTTTCTCTTAAAAACACTATCCTATTTTGTTTCAGGATGCATTCATTACCTCTTTATCTCTCTGGAGATAATAATTATACTTTTTAAAAGTTTACTTCTACTCTTCACTTTGTCTCCACTAACTCTCCCTCATTAAAAAAAAATCTTTTTGAGATAATTACAGACTCACATGCAGTATCAAGAAACAGCAGGAAGACTCCAGGTGGCCTAACCCGTTTCCCCCAGTGTAAGCGCCTGGACAAGGACAATGCCGTATCGCCATCAGGAAACGACACTGCGATAATCCGCCAATCTCATTCTGGTTTCCCCATTTTATGTGTGCATGCGTGTGTGTGCGGCTTTCGTCTGTGCAGTTTTTATTAGAGACGTTGGTTCACGGACTCACAACCACAGTCAAGGTATGAAACCCCTTCTCATTGTTTGTTTCAGTCTCTAATTTCCACATTAGTTTTCACAACATCTATGGCGTTTCTCCAATACATCTGATGTGCCTGAATGTGAAACCTCCCTGCTTTAGTGTCTTGACGGGAAAAAGCCCTGGCCTTAAAAAGCGCAGGGAAGCGCACCCAGGGGAGAGGGAGGGAAAGGGCAGGTCACCCGGCTGCACGGGTGGCAGAGAGCGTCCTGGGAGTTTGCGCAGAACTCTGTTCCCAGCCCCTTCAGCCCCATTCTGTCTTATCCGTGACCATTTCAGTCTGAGTCCAGGAACACCCACTGCCATCACCTTTCTGGGGTATGTGAGAGCCAGTCAGCTTGCTTTTCTTAGTATCTCTCTTTGTAAGAAAATAAGTTGTGATTCTGTTCTGCTAAGTCACTCTTTTCCTTCTCTGTATAACTTGGAAAAACATGTTGGTATCTGTTGCCAAGTGTTGTATCCTCTCCCAGTGTTTATCTGAAAGTTCCAAAACAGAGCACACCCCCCCTCTCAAACGTGCTTCCCCCTAACTCCATAGTCAGTCTCCTTTCCCCCAAGGCAAAATACAGAGTTACTCTGATGTGAATTGGAGACTGGAGTAAGCAGCTACCTTGGGTTACAAATCCCTTTGAAGCTTTTGATTGTCTAGTAAAAACTGCAGATAACTGCACACAGGCAACTGTATTGCTTAATTCTGTACATAAAGCTGACCATCCCTCACACGAAACTTCTTTCTTACTTGTTCTCCAGGTTGTTGGAATCTGCACAGTGCAAAGGTCATCTGCAGATTCGTCTGCGGAGCTGCCAATGAAGTCAAAGTTGAGGCAGCGGAGGGCCAGTTTCAGGGCCTGCATCACTAGGTTCTGCTGGTCTTGATCCTGAAGATTTAACGGTTTGGCCAACACCTAGAAAAAAGTTCCAAAGGAAATAAAACTTTATAAAATATGTCAATAAGCAAATTTTTGCTCATTAAAATAATTTTTCAATGCCAAATTAAAATGAGCAAAAAAGAGTTTGCAAAGTTATGTTATTGTGTATATTGGGAAAAAACTATAAAACCACTGTCAAAAATCTACAGTAGACTATTTTCATACTTAATTTTGTAAAATGGGATAAAAAATGTTACTCTTAACTGTAAAATGTAGGTCACCTTCAATAGTTTTAAGAGTAACTTTAGAACAAATACTTTATACAGCACAAATGTATAAATGTATGGGATTCATTCAAAGGTTTCTTGGAACAAGCTGAAATATAATATTATTCAAGAAAAAGTGGGGGAAATTCATGCATAAATGATCCCTATTTAGCTAACAAAGGTCCTCAGAGCTGCTGGAATGTGGGAGGACCCTCACAAGCTTCTGGAGAACAATCCCGACCTCCCTCCCTGCCGCCCCCCCTGCAGACGTCCATTCTGACATGACCAGAATATGTTCTATCTCCTGGAGATAGTTTATGAAATATTTGTGGAGGGAATGATATGAAGTGTGGGATTCTGCTTCAAGAGGAACACAGAAAGAAATAAAGTTGTTAGGTTAGGGACAGAGATGGAACGAGACTGCTCGTGAGCTGTTACTATGAATGACTGATGGATCCAGGGGAGTTCATTATACTAGTCCATCTTCTCTCCTACACATTAAAATTTTCTATACGACAGGAAAACTTTAAAAATAACAGGCTCTTTCAGCCTGGCCTCGTGTGGGAGTTACCATGTCACTACAGAACTGAACCAAGCAGAAAACAGTGAGCACTGGAACGCACTTCGGGAAATGCTGTGCTCCACCAATGAACAAGCGTGGGCAGCACGGCGGAGTCCCCGTGTCCCAAGGGAACACGACAGAATTAGGAACAGTCCTATCCCTATCGACCAGTGAGGCACAAAGCAGCAAATGTGGAAACAGCGTTGCCCAAAGAAATTGTGAAAGTCAACCATCTTGGCTCAACTAGGAATAAATACTGGTAATTGATTAGTTAGAAAAACCTACTGTCATTTCACTGCTCATCTACATCCGTTAAAATACGGGCAGGGCAGCAAAGAAACTAACTCCCGATTAGCTTCTGCAATAAACAGTCTACAGCAGGAAGCCACCGAAAGTGCGATCCAAAGACAAATGTCTCAATTCTCTTTGGATTTTACTTTATTATATTCCTAGTGAGCCAAAGTGAATTTTTGGAACCTCTTACAGATTTGTGCAAATCTGTAAGATACCTTAGATCTCCCTGCATTCTGCTTTTTGAAGAGTTGTAGACAATCCTAAGATATAAAATATTGTCTAAATTATAAAATAGGATTGTCTATAACTCTTCAAAAGGCAGAATGCGGAGAGGGAGACTCACTTGAAATTCTTTGAAACGTAAAATTTCCTAGATACTATAACTAAGATACTGAATTACTGAGAAACTTACCTCCTTTAGAAGAGAGCATGCTAGCACTAAAATGTCTTTGAGGGAAGTGTCACGAAATGAGGTAGCTATTTTCCTGTGTTTTGCTGAAGGTCTAGAATAATCAACCTAAAAAGACCAAGATGAATTTATTTAACCAGGCTTACCAAATAGCAAAACAAAATTTACTATGTAGGAAAAACACGGAAACGATGATTAAAGAATCGTAAAGTATAGCGCTAAAAGAACTTTTAAAAATCTACTGGGATTAAGCGGCTTGCTTAGGGCCCCTCGAAAAGGTGAGACGCCACAGTTAGAGCCCAAGCTTCCGGAGGGTTTTAATTCAGTGCTCTTCCTGAGAACCACGCTGAGCCCAAGGTTAAAAACCAGAACTGACTGAACTTTCGAGGCAGTATAAACACTGCAAAATAACAGACAGATACTAAGACCATCAACTCCTGAACTAGGCACATTAAGCAAGTAACAACTTCCCTGTTGTTCAGACACCACCATTAAAATGATAAGTATCTAAGGTAATCTAATCTTCAAATTCTAACTTTCTGTAAATCAGCAAACTGAATCAGTTACATAGAATTTCTTCTATATAAAAGTGATATTTCTATATATACCAGATATGGCATTGGTTTTACATATCCTTGGGACTCTAAAAAGAAACCAAGGCAGAAATTATAAATAATCAGCAATTTGATTTATTATATAAGCAATAGCATATTCCCTCTGAATATTTTATTAATGATAAACAATCTTAAGAACAAATTTACTAAGAACCTCTAAAACATATATGGTCAAAACTATATTATCAATGCCATAAATGTTTCCATTTATCAATAGGAAACAGCAAACAAAACTGAAGTCTGAAGCCCAAACAATTATTAACACCATGGACAAAGTGATCACAAAAAGTAGTTTCTGGAATCTGTATCTGGTAAGTAAGATCTGAATGAACATTTCCAGCATTCCTCCCTTCTTTCAAATCAAACTTCAGTCTGTGAATCCTACAATACTTCCCTTAATATATATATAAACTCCTCCAGACAAATTAATAGTAGCATGCAGCATTACAATAGCAATTTCTGTTCTTCACACAATACCTCACTGAATCCTCCAGACTGATCTGTCAGGTATCTCCCTTCCTCTTTCTTACCCACGAGAAAACTGAAGGGCAGACGCCCTGCCTTGGACCAGCCCCTCGTTACCAGCGCATCTACAACACAGGGCAGGGCCTCGGGTTCCCTGAGCGCCCGCACCCACCAGGCCGTGGGCCAGCAGCTGTCCCAGAAGGGCTCCATGGCAGATGCCACTCTCACTTTAAAGACAGCGGTGTTTATGTGTAAAGCCACGGGGAAGTGCATACTAGGCAGTAAGCACAGAGCTAACACACGGGCCTTATTTCAGAATCATCTTGGAGACCTACATGCTTATTGGTACATGGAGACATCTGATTTTCTGAGAAGAGAAACTGTAGGTCCATTTTCCACTGCGCACCTACTTGCCTCTACCATGTAGGCAAAGCAGATTTAATGTCTTGAGGATTATATATTGAATGCACTCCAGGAAGAGCAGACTTTGCTTCTAAAAAAGCAGGATAACATCTATTGCTCGTAACTGTTAAGAAACTTAGATCCTTTCCTTAAGAGATACATCCTGTTACTGACACCATATGAATTCACCTGGCTCACATTTGATGAGTGTACTACTTCATTTTCATTGCGCATTGTAGCTCTCCGGCAGTCTGGTCCAGAAGTACTTAAGAAAGTCTAGTGAAATGATCGATGCCATAAAGCCAGGCTGAGTGGCGTCTGTCTAGAAGCCGTGTTATTTTTTCACCATACAAAGCCAAAATCACCCTTGAGACCTGGAAGCTTTTTTCAAAAGGCACTTGGTTCTATACAAGATAAGCCTGGAACATCTTGTACCAGAAAGTAAGAAAATGTTCAAAGAATGGTAAGTAAATGTCAAATGGACATAGAAGCCAGCTTGAAAGGGCTCCTGCTGGCCAAATCTGGGAAAATGTGAACATCAAAATGTCAGTAACAAATTATAACCTATTAAATAAAATAGGAAACTAGGAGTCCCTACTGATAAAAATAAATGATCAAATGGAAACCTTGATAAGGAATGAAGTATTTTCAGAGTTTGAAAGTACCTCCCAATAAAATACTTATTATTTACAAAGGGGAAAGACTAAATTCACAATTGGAGAAGCTCAGCAGAGTTAATCAAGTGCCCCAAGGGAACGTCATTAGTAATGCGACAAATCAATTCACGTGCTCCTGATAGGAGACAAGACCGCAGTGTCGCTTCTGTGATATTCCTAACACATGTGCATAATCCAAACCCACTAATGAAGAAACACCCGACAACCCCAAGTGCAGGCCACTTTACAAAACAGCCTTCACAAGCATCAAGGTCACAAAAGTGAAGGGAAGACTGAGGAGCTTTTCTAGATTGATGGAGACCAATAAAACGTCTAATAAATGAGATGCTCGATTCTACACGGGTTCCTCCCTGGGACAAACGACGAAACCTAAATAGGGTATGAGAATAACAATAATATGTCATTTAATTTTCTAATTTTAACGTGTAGGGGAACATCCTTGTAGGTAAGAAATACACTGACGTATTCTGGGACCACGTCGGCAACTTAGTAGCAAATGGTGTAGAGAAAACTTCTTTGTATTATACTCCCAAGTTTTCTGTAAGTTTAAGAAAGTTAGTTTTAAAAAAAACAGCTTTGTTGCTCTCTGGGTCATACTTTTATTAGAACTCCAAACTACCTAGTATTGTCTTAGTAACAATCTACACACCGGAAACGCTCACTACGAGGGCAGTCTGTATTCCTATCATGTTATAAAGTAGGAAATGGAAAAAATTCTCATTTTTAAGATTAGCAAAACCCTCATGGTGGTATAAGCTGAATAATGATACACGGGGTTTTTGTACTATTCTCTTCACTTTTATGGGAGAAAATATTCATACTAAAATTACTTTTAAATATATATATTTTTAAAGAAGAAAGCTACAGTTCTTTAGACATATTTACAGAGCCTAACAGGACTAGTCAAACTCCTTGTCAGATGCCCCATAATGTCATAATGCCAACACAGCAACTCTGTTCAAGGAAATACTACCACTAGTCCTGGAGATAGATACAGAGATGTTGGCATCGGGCAAGAAGTCTTTACATACTCCAGGGAAGTGATACATACTCCAGGGAAGTGACTGGCTGTGGGGCATTAAGAGATCACTTTAATTTCAGAAATCCTTCAAATCTAGAAGTATTTTCTAGTACTTGATTGAACACAAGTAGAAAACAGTTATTTTGGATGATTTGTTTTTTATACACTGAAACTACATTGTCTCTCCAAAGGGAGTTTGGCAAGTGGTCCTGGCAAGCTCTCCCTACATGTATGCATGTGTGTGTACGTAAATACATGCATGTATATATATATGTGGATACATGCACACACACAAACACAGACCATTCAAGATGACAATCAATGTTTATGTAAAAAACCTACATTTGCCTTTATTGTAACATTCCATATAGAACCCAACCTCTGCCTTTGCTCTGCCGACAGCCACACTAAGTACAAAAGTGAACAGGGGCAGGTGACAGAGCGCTCAGCTGCGGAGCTCATAAAGGCACTACTGGGGGGAAGCATAGCTTCTGAAACCCCCCTTGTACAGGGTTAAAATCCCTGCTAGCAAGTGGCAAAGTGCCAATTCCTGCTCTTTGGTTAAGTCCTGCTGTGCACCCATTATTGAGCACCAATTTACCAAGCCGCTGCTCTTCCATTTGTAAGCAAATAGAGGTTTGTTTCTCTAGTGCATATAGAATTTATTTTTTATGGTTAGGATATTACTATATATCCAGAACATAAAAGGATAATTCTCCAATTGCCATGGAGCAAGGACCATGTCTAATTCCCTATCCTTTGTAGTACTTTCTACTTTTGGTGTCATTTTCAATAACAATGAAAGTATTCCAACACGTATTATCCCACCAATAGATTAAGAAAAAACACCTGGCTATTCGGAGCTGTATGCCACATAGAGAAGATTTTATATCAGAGAAACAGCATTACTTAGCCAACGCCATGTCGCCATTAGATGGAAAGGCTTACCAGGTTCATTTCTTGAGTCAGCTCTGAAAGGATTATCACTCCTATTACGCAGTGTTCCATGGTGCCCTTCAGAGAAAATAACCAAGTTCAGACTAACTGGAGATGTGACTGGTTCTTAATGTGTAAACCGGGTAATATTTACAAGTAATTAAATACTGAAACATAACATTCTCTTAATCATATATCTATTAAAACATGTAGAAAAAGCACAATGAGGTCCACAAATACAAAGAATTTCAAATTCATTTTTTGAAAAATAAATTAGTACACAGAGTTGAGTGGGATAAAAGCTCATCAATCTTAGAACTGCGTGGCACTCTACAAAATGTTTTCAGCACCTGGAACTTCCCATAAACTAAACCTGAAAATATAGGAGTCTGGTTTAATACTTTTCATAAGACCCTCAGTAAGAATGAACGAAAGACACTTTTTAGCTCTATAAATCTGCGTGAAGGCTACTGAGATACACACATTCAATAAATAATTAATAGAAGCTTAGAAACTAATTTAAATCCTCAATCTAATATCAGATAAGACCTCTTAGTCCCTTTTAATACTACGTAATAGTGCGTGTGTATGCACTGATCACGGGTCTGCAATGAAGGCACTGCAGTGTCCATCACGATGGTGCACAGTTTCACAGCCTCTGTAATGTTTTCATTTAATCATTTCCAACTGAATCTCAAAAACTTCTTCAAATCAAAATTCAGGTTTTATGTGCACATTATTAACAAATTACCCTACTGCAAACTCAGATGGCAAGTATGAAATAAATGTAGCGCCCAATTACAGTGGAATCATAAAAACACACCAACAGATGACACAAAACTTTTCAAATTTAATTTTACAGTTGGCCATTCCCTATCACTGAATTCTACTAATAATGGGCCACTAAGTGTAACTAAGTTCAAACCATCTCATAATAAAACTGTAAACGAAATAAGTGTGTCATAATCTTTGCATTTGAATTCTTTAAGACAACCTGAACTGCTTGACCTGAGCTGCGGATCTCCTGTCCCTGAAGCGTCCATCCTCTGGGTGCACCAGGCCGAAACTCCTCACATGCGGTTCCCTGACCAACTGGCTGGTCCCTGAATCCGCTGGTGGCCTGCAAACCCAGTTCCAATCTGAGAACGGTCTGGTACTGGTCCACGAGAGGATGAAAAACTTTGTGCCAGCATACAAAAGAGCTAAGTCGCTACGCGGACTGGTTAGTTCAGCTGGCATTTTTTCAGAGCAAGTCTTTCTGGATGAAATAAGCACCGTGCTGACTCGCATTGGGACGTGAACTCCTGCTTTTGCGGTGGGCCAGCAATGTCAGTAGCCTGGCCCCAAACAACAGGAGGGTCCTCTGGGCGTGTATGTGGAAAGGAGGCACTAACTGTGTGAGTGTGGCAGCCACAGACTGCAAAGACAGAGAAAAGAAGACGTACGCAACTTCCGGACATTAAAGATTTAACACACTTAAAATAATTTTTAGTACAAAATTCACAGAGGCTGCTGATCCCAAAGGAATCTCTCCGTACCACTGTTTTAGAGGGCTAAAACATTCAAGTCGACTGTATTTCTCACGAAGCAAGGATAGGTTAAGACACATACCAAGAAAGCAAGTGCTTTTTTTGATACTAAGATAAACTTTGAAAATAAAACATTTTCTGTTTCTTCTGATCTTCCACAACGGACAAAAGCCCAACTGACCAGCCACTAAAAATGGAGTTTGAAAAACGTTAGTCAACAGGAATGATTTCATTCCATTGAGTTTCAACCTTGATTTAAAAAAAAAAAAAAAGAGCTTGGAAGCCTATTCTTGTCTATGCTTATGATTCTTGATGAGCGGCATGCAATCGCAGTAAAGGACAGGAGAGGGGTGCTATTGTGTTGGCCAAAAGAACAAGTCCAACTCCATCGTGAGAAACTCACCCATCTGAACAAACTGTCTGTCTGCCCCAGGGCAAACCCACTCAGGGCGAAAACCACACTTATTCATGTAGTTTTAGATGATCAAATACAGTAAGTCCTCAGCAGGTGCTGCCACGTTAGGGGAAATGACTTATAGAGAAAACGATTTCACTGTAACACACATTGATATAAACAGAGCGAAGCGGCTCTGCCTCTCGTCAACACTGAAACAACACAACAGTATCTGGGGCCTGCGCATTTGTGAACCATGGTTTGAACACCATGAATAAAAGAGCAGCAGCCCATCTAGCATTTCATTTTCTGAGGTGTCCAGCACTGCACTGCATGATGGGGTTACGTCTTACACAGGGATTCAAGTTTACAGTTACTGGGTAAGAAATAAGATCTCAGGAAGTCCAAATTGCCCCTGATTGCTAATAAACCAGTACTGACCCGTCTCTCAATTAACCCAAACTGCCAATTTTTCCTCGAGAATTGTTAACAGATCACTACTTCTTCAGCACAGCACCAGCTAAAGCACTTTTCTTGCAAGTAGGGTTAAAGTTTGGGTAGAAAATACGTATCTTTAAACCTCTGAATCATACTGAGCAGAGCATGCATGGGGGTCGTCATTAGAGGCACACAGGCGCAGGAAATTACAGACTTAGGTTTCCCAACACTTGCACTTAGGTTGAAAACATTCTTGAGAAACTAATACAGCCAATGTGGTGCAATGTAAAAATTAAATATATTGGTGTGTATATATGTATTTATGTACCTTAAGTTAGAAAACTTGTTGCAATGCTAGCTCTCTGCATTACTAGGTCACTGTGCAACCTGATGCAAATTATGTAACTTTTCTATGCCTGTTTTCTCATTTACAAAATGACATCCACTTCAAAGAGATGTAATGAGCAATACACGAAAACATTATATACATGCTCTGTATATATGAAGGATAGATATACATATGCTCGAAATGACAGAACACATACTTCTGCAATTAGAAAACATTATAATTTGCATTCTTCTGGTCTGCAAGTTATACAATGGCAAGGTCCTTATTTGCTGGCAATAAAAAATAAAGGAGCCAGAGGATAAGCAATAAACCATATTAATATAGAACTGGTAGCCACAAAACAAGCCATACAACTTTAACCAAAGCAGTTTTTTAAACCTAAAAATGATGTTCTAATAGTGTTATAATGCCTTTTTACCTGAAGAAACTTCTTCACATCAGCAATAATTTCTCTGAAGACAAACTGGTCTTTCTGAACTTCAAACCACCCCAATTTGGTGATTTTGGCAATGACCTGAATTAGGGCTTGGATGACAAAGGGAGGCAGCTTGGGCTGCGATGCCACGTAATTAAGAATGTAGTTCCCTGTAAGAAAACATTCTGTGGTCATTTGGACTTTCCAGCAACAAAACATGAATCATGTGAAGAAAATCGGGTGGTAAACACACATTCTCTGACAAAAGGTTATGCCCTTTCTTTAAGCTATGTACTTACTTAGTCAATTCTTACTTAGTCACTGTAAGACTTATTTTGAAAAAGCTAATTTGTTCCAATCCAATCGATATGTGAGAGAATAACTGGAGTATAATGAAAATGTCACTTCTGTTTTTGCATGATTTCTTATAGGAAAAAATGCCGAGTGAATACAGAAAACTCCACCCAGGCCAAGTGAACTAAGCCATACACACACACCTCATCGAAGAAATCATAGAGACGGCACAGAAGCACATGGAAGATGTTCAACATCCTATGTTGTCAGGGAAATGCAAATCAGAACAATGGCAAGACACTAACTACCATGTAACCTATTAAAATGGTCAAAATGCAAAACACAGAAAACACCAAATGTTGGCAAGGATGCGGAACAACAGTAAGTCTCATTCATCGCTGGTGAGGATGCAAATGTTACAGCCACATGGAAGGCACGATCTGGTCATTTCTTCCACACCAAAACAAATTCTTACCATGCCACCCAGCAATCACTCTCCTTGGGATCTACCCAAGGAGAAAGCTTATGTGCACATGAAAACCAGCTTTACTGCCGTTTTATTCATAATTGCCAAAACTCAGACACAATTGAGCTGTTCTTCAGGTGGTGAATGGAGAAACTGCTACATCCAGACTGTGGCATATCACTCAATGCTTAAAAAAAAAGAGCTACCAGGTCACAGAGACGTGAAGGAACCTTCAGTGTGCACTGCTAAGTAAAAGAAGCCAATCTGAAAAGGCTGTCTACTACATAATTCCAACTGTATGGCGTTCTGGAAGAGGAAAAATTGTAGAAACAATAAAAAGATCAGTGGTTGCCAGGGGTTAGAGGTTGGAGGGAAGAAGAGATGAATAAGCAGAGCACAGGATTTTCAGGGCAGGGAAACTATGCTCTGTAATGTTATAATGAGGATATACGTCATCGCACATTTACCCAGACCCACAGAACGCACACACTGAACCCTAATGTGAACTACGGACTTTGGGGAACAATGTTGTGTCGGTGTAGGTGTATGAACGGTGACCAGTGCACCACTCGGCCGCAGGACGCTGGTAATGGGGGAGGTATCCATGTGTGGGGCAAGGGGTGCACAGGAATGCTGTGTTTTTTGCTCAGTTTTGCCCTGAACCCAAAACTGCTCTAAAAAATAAAGTCTATTTAAAATGTGTGTGTGTGTGTGTGTGTGTGTGTAAAAGTCAAACAAAAACAATGTTTTATGACTGCGGTTTATAATGTTTAAACCTTTATTTTTAGAACTGTGAATACCTCTTTTGCATTCCTAAGCACACGAGCCCATGAGGACGTGGGTAAATTCTCCCGGGGCTTTCCGCAGCGCCTGCGGCTCCGGGTGCTTAGAGAAATATCAGTCAATACATGAAGCAAATCACACACTGAGGTACGATCCATTCAAAAACTGACCCTAAAGACCCACCACACGTATTTTGAATCATGAGAACCTTGAGAGCAGAAAGCAGAAATGAATCAACAACCTATTTCTAATACGAAAAAAGATTTTTAAAACTCCCATACCTCAATTATTAGAGCTCTGTCCATATGAAAAGTAAATTCACACAACACACACACACACATTCCTTGAAATACATTACTTATGAAAAATATATTGCCACTTTAATAGAATCAGCTTCCAACTAAATTTCCAGTACTACTCATCTGCATATATGATATCTGCCTAATAAGTAGAAATCTGCTTCTTTAAATTTTAATTATTATTTTTTATTTTATTGTATTTTTCCCATTACCATTTATTCCCCCATGCTCTCTTCTACTTCTACCCAACCCCCTTTAGAAATCTGCTTTTGATTTTATACAAGCATCCCAAATAATTTACATACAACATCCTACGAAGTACTGGGAAACTGCCTTTTCGCCTATCACCCGGTTGTACACGAGGTTAAGACAAGACTAAGGACATGAAGCCCACGCATTTTCACGGGTTTCAATCACGCGCTATATCCTCTCAGCTGTGAGATCCTGGACACGTTACAGAGCCTATCAGACCTGATTCCCTCCTTTATAAAATGAGAGTAACAACAGTGCCAACCTCCTAAGTTTGGCGGCGAAAATAAAATAGTGCAAATCTTCGTAAATAGTCCACAAAATACAATGCAGGTTGTTATTTATTACCAATTTAAACAGATACGCTTTCAGTTACACATAGCTGTATAATCACCGTCATCACGCATCACTAGATGGGTAAGGGAGACTTGACCACTCATCTTTATAAAATCACAGAACCAAATAACTCGCCTACCTGTGACAGTGTAGCACATTTAAAAGGAAAATAAATGCAATTTGATGAGAGGCATTTTAAACCACTTACTGATATCTATCCTCTGTTCCATTGGCAAAGGACTGGTGCGGCTAATGAGCTTTGAAAGACACGTCGCTGCGAGGAGCTGAGCATAGGATGTCTGAAAGAATCATATTTATTATCATCACACATGAAATTGAAGTAATTAAAACTCTACAGTAAGAACTTTTCCTAAGCAATAACGAGAATTTTTCACATGAAACAAACAGAAAAAGCATAAAATTCAAAATGAACTATCTCATCACAGCAGAATGTCTTCACAAAAACAGAAAATAAGGCTGCAACCAATACTAAGTTTTCAGGTGGCTCGTTTGTTAGTCTTACCAATGGAGTTAAAGAAATCACCGTTATTTTACTGCAATAGCCAAAGTGATACACACAGAGAAAATAAACTTCAGACCACGAGCCTCTCAGTGGAACGACGCTCAGGTGAAGACATCCAAGCAACATCGAAAGCAGACTTCGAGCAAGGCAAATGACCTGAGGTTCTCCTTAGTGCTCGCCGAGGTGGCAGAGGTCACAAACACTGCCCATCCTGTTACCGATACTCCTCGTTTATTCCAGAAATCAACGCTAAGTATGGAGGGACTGAAGAATTAACCTCTAAAGAGTCTGAAACTACAGGCCAGAATAGTCTTCAAGAAGTTGAGAAAACACTAATTCTGTACAACCTAAAGTCGTATCTGCTAAGACGTGTCACAAGTGGTGGTAAAAATACGTGGAGCAGGAAAGGGCTCTGGACATAAGAGTCTAAAACCTGTGGTCAGTCCTGCATTAATCATCAGCGGACGTGCTGCAGAAAACGTCTGAATCTGCCGGTGTAACAAGGCAGAGGTGTTAACTGCGGACTTATCTTCGCTTCCGTAAATTTCTATCAGAAACAGAAGCTGAAAATCCTCACTTTCCCCACCACCCTGTTAGTTCAATAGCTTAGCAGTGGTCAGGGGTCATCCCAATTTTTATTCTTAACTCAGGGCTGAGACTGGAATTTTTCTGAATGAGAAGAGCCATTCTAAACCACTATTGCTGAACACTAAACGGCTTTAAGAAATTAGCTTTTGCTGTAAACTTGATGTCTCTTCATGACTTCGACCTCAAGTTATAAATGGCCTGAAAGGCAAACAGTGCTCAGTACTTACTTACAAAACTTATATTGCAGTAAAAGTCACTTCAATAACAACGACACTGTCTGAATCACAGGGATCACCAAGCTGCTTTACACGCCTCCCCACTGTCAGAAGTTAAAACAAGTAGCTAGCTCTCTATTCCTCATACATTTTCTGAGCTCAAACAACAGTTCCAGCAGCGGTTTTCAGTCCTTATGATGCAAGCGCAAAAAAAATTTCCGTATTTTAAAATCCATTTAACTGAGACATTGAGAAGCTTCCACCTGACCTTCAATTGGAAGCAATGTATTGACTAATCAGCAATGTATTCACGTTCTAAAAGGCAAATATCAAGAGAAGTTTTAGCAGAATTCTATAAATGCCTTCTCAGGGATGAATACGCTTAATTAAAATCACATGCTCATGGACTGATGTCAATATTTCTCAGAACCTACCTGTGTGAAGAGGCATTTTCAAAAATGAAATACATAAAGTCTCATTACAGATCGGTATTAACATATGAACGTTTACCATCAACGTTGATGACAGGAAATACTACCTCTGAACACCAATGAAGCAAAATGTGACCAGCAAAAGGATAATTTCATTCTTTTCATTAGCAGACCTATATGAAGAAAACTGTACTCAATTACTACATTTTAAGTTTCATCAATAAAACTTTGGGGAAATTTGTTTTCTCTCTTCTTATAGACATGTTTACAAAAGATCCCTGACTTTGTCTCTTGGCCCGCAAAGTCTAAACCATCTACGATCTGGTGCTGCATGGAACAGGCTTGCTGACCGCCGCTCTGGACCACATGGCCGCCGACTGCACCGCTGCCCGTGCTGTTCCGGAGCTCCTATTTACACAGCCATGCCGCCTCAACCGAACTGTGAGTAACGTCCATGCACAGACATAAAGCAGGGAGGCAGTACAGCACCTGGCTTTGCGTTTAAGTGTTTGCTAAATCACTGCTGAATGAAAGGCTATGAAACCCTAGAAGGGAGGGAGGCAAGAGGTCCTCAGCATCCTCCCGAATCATTCCTTCCTGTTTCAGAGTCAATTATGACTTGCCTCTCCCACCTCAGATTTTTCTGTTAAAGCTGTCAGTCAACTTTATAAAAATGTAACTTTTGCCCACTGACACGGTACATAAAGGTGGGCCAAGTGGAATCAACAAACTATTTCAATTCATGCCTATTTCTGCCTCCTGCACCCTTCTCTAAGTGTGCTTTCATTCAGGCTTTCCAGCTCTTTCCCTGATTCATCTTTCTGACAATGAAACAAACTGTAGTAAAAGGACATGTGGTAATACCTATCAGTCATCATTGCTACCTACATGAGTTCATTAAGCATGAATGACATATATCTACTGATCTTTCATGATTAATCGCTTATCAAATACTTACTGTCCCTTGTTCTAGTAACAGCTGACACTTGCTGAGACATTCCGGGCTGTCGATAAGTTCCAGCAGGGCCTTCTCAGCCTCTATTCTCTGTGTGAGATCCGTCCCTGTGTAGAGATGCGTGCATAACACTTCCAGTTCTGCCAAACTCTTGAAAAAAAAAAAAAAAGTGAGTATTTTACCTGAGTGGAAAAAATTAGATAAAGGTATTGATGACAGGAAACAGGGATACAGACATCATGCCTGTGCTCATCAATTCAATACATGTTTATGGAGCTACCTCTACTTACTAGGGGCCACAATGGTGAACAAAAAAGGTGTCTCTCCTACCCCCAGGTTGTTTAATTATAAACAGACAGTTCTGTGATGGAAAAGTAAGAGTATAGAAAGAGGAGGACTTGCCAAGTCCAAGGAGTTAGAAAAAGCTTGCCTGAAGTAATAACATTGATGCTGACCTGAAAAGGTGAACCAGACCAAAATACACTGGCGCACAGTCCCGGCAAAGAAACAGCATTAACCAGGGCCCAGAATAGGGCTGCGTCATTTCAAGGCATTGAAAGGTCAGTATGACTCGTAAAGGGGCAGCTGATAGGCCATGCCAGGTGAAGCTAAAGAGATGGATGGGAGGAATCACAGGCAAGCTGCAGACACTACACCAATATACAGTCTTTCTCAAACTGCAAGAACTTCTATGGTGCCATCTTTAACAAAGAAAAGATCATTACAAATGCAGCTGATTTGGGGCTTCTGAGCTAATGACTCAGTGCTGCAGGCAAACTCTCTCTGATTTTCAGGAACTATCACTTGACCCGTGTTATTATCAGCAGTGTAATAATAACTAGTTATCACTTTGTAGGCTCCTACTTCACAGGCACAAAGAATAATTCATTTGGTTTATAAACATAATCTCAACCAAAGATACAGGACACACAGATACAACCTGAAAAACAATTTTAAACTGAGTTTAGCATTCCTCTCAGCTTTAAAGTACTTTCATTAATGGCATCCTACTAAAACAAACCACTCCCTTTGAACTTGGTTCAGAAGAAGAGAATTATTCTTTGGAGGACAAACCACCAGTGGCACAGATTTCAATGTCAGGTGGACATAGGAAGAAATGCTATTCTGTGTCCTCTCCGGCCTGAATTTTTAGGTGGCAGCCTCGCAGCTACACTGGTCCAAACACTCTGTCAAGCGCACAGACACTCGGCCTAACAGGAACGCACCGGAAACTCTGAGCAGAGACCTCCTCTGCCGCCCCGACCCTTCCCCCTTCTCCCTCCTCCTTAGCTCCCTCCTGGCACTTTCCACTTCCCTCTTCAGCCCAACATCCCAGGCTTGGGCACTTTCTGCTAGAGTGAATATAAAAATACAAATGAAAGGTTTCAAGCGGTTAAATTAAAATAAAGGAAAAAATAAAATAAAATAAAGGATCGCAAGTGAACCACATTCTAAACAACCCCCTCACCCCGGATGGCCCGACACGTCTTCAGAGTACTACTCATAGTATTGTTCGTAGTACTAAAATCCATCGAGAACGTATGACTCACCAACACGTATGAACTCCTTCTTTTCTCCAAGGGTAGGAAACACACAAACGAAGGGAGCTACCCCTTGCCTTCTCATAATTCATGATCAAGCTCAGAAGTCTTCCTCCACCTGATAAACTTGAAGGGCTGGACTTTAGAAGTGATAATACGCGGAATAATTTAATAATAAAGTGACCTTGCCACATTCTTCTAGGTCTAAGAGTCTTTGAAGAAGTCGACCTTGAGTACAGAAGGAACTGGGCCAGAAAGCGACAAGACCTAACTGTTTAAATACAAAAGGCAGCAGAAAGAAGAGACCAATGACAGTGTCTACCTCACCGGTTTGTCTGGAGGATGAAATGAGGGAAGGATGCATAACTGTTGAAGGCAGCGCACACTACACGGCCAGTTGTTTATTATGAGTATCACGGTGAATGGAATTATATCCCCCTAAAAGATATGACCAGGTCCAAACCCCTAGCACCTCATTTGGAAATAGGGTCTTTGCAAATCTGTAAATAAAGGATCTCAGGATAGGAAAGCATCCAGGATTCAGGGCGGGTCCTGAGTCTAATGATTCGTAAGAGAAAGGAGAGGGACATTTTAGCGGCAGAGACACAGGGAAGAAGGTGATGTGGAGGAGGAGGCGGAGACTGGAGTGGTACAGCTGCATGCCAGGGACACCAGGGACACCAAAGACAGCCAGTGGCCGGCAGAGACGGGGAGGAAGGCACGGGACAGCCTCTCCCTCAAGGCCTCCAGAAGGAACCAACCCTGCTGGCACATCAGTCTCAGACTTCTGGCCTCCATAGTTGTAAGAGAATAAATTCTGTTGTTTTAACCCACCCAGTGTGTGGCAATTGGTTACAACAGCCCTGGGAAGCGAGTGCAAATAGCATTAATCAATCCAATGGTACCTAAGTAAATCTATCTGAGAAGATGCTGGAAAAGTTCTAGAAATTATTCTGCCTCTTTTCTTACACTGATTTAGAGATCCTCAACACAGAACAAGTCAGGAGTGTTTTCATGTTTAAGTCTAAAATGTCACCAATTACCTATTTTCCCCCCACAGGTATTTCAAATTATTAACAACTGAAAGGCAGCGCAAGATAGAAAGGTCTGAACTTTCTCTTCCAAAAGAATGAAACAAAGGAGAAAAAAATCAAGTTATTCTTTCCCTGTAATTATTACAATTAAACACATGCGTGGCATACTAAACCTTTTTAGAGAAAAGTATACATACACACAGACCCCCAGTCTGGTGGAAAAGCACTATGCAAACCTTTAAAACAGTTAAACTCAGATGTGGCGAGACTGCTGACTGACCAAGCAATCTTCTGGTTAGCATTTGCTTTTCCAAAGAATCTCTCTATAGAGACTTTACTTTTCACAGCAAATTGATAAATCTGCATCTTAGTTTTATACACTGATGTCGGAGAATATGATTAACGTGAGAATGCCTCAAAGAAATGACTCCCTTCTCGATTTGTTGACAAATCAAGTTTGAGTTATTAAAGCTTCTACAGGGCTTAATATCAACATTTTAAGCCCATTTAAATAACTAATGGGTAGAACAAGTAGAACTGGACACCACCTAACTCTTACAGAGCAACTAGCAAATGCAAACAGACAGCACCCAATTCCCACAGCCTAGGAGACAATGACATAATCCTGCGTACGGTATAAAGGTCTTCCAAGTCATTCTGGGCTTATTTCTGGCTTTGCATTTGATGCACAAATAACCCTAAATGACATGACTTCCTTCTATACAGTAACTGCCACACATGTATCTATCCACCGGTAAATGCTGAGTAAAAGAAGCCAGACAGCCCTGCCCCGTGTGGCTCAGTGGGTTGGAGTGTCGTCCCACAAATCTAAAGGTCGCAGGTTGGATTCCCCTGCCTAGGTTGCAGGTTTCGTCCCCAGTCGGGGACACCTGTGGGAGGCAACTGGTGGCTTCTTCTCTCTCACAGAGGTTTCTCTCCCTCTCTTCTTCTCTCTCACAGAGAGGTTTCTCTCCCTCTCTCTGCCCTCCCTTCCCCCCTTCTCTAAAACCAATATGCATGTCCTCAGGTAAGGATTACAAACAGAAGCTGCCAAACAAAAAGAATGTGTACTGCGTGGTTCTGTAGTACCAGAGAGGAGCTCAGTGGCTTCTGGTGGGGGAGAGGGGGAGGAGGCATCACGTTTGGGGAACGATGGGTAGGCACATTATCTTGATGTCACCCGTGGTTTCACAGGCCTATACGAATGTCAAACTTCATCCATCTGCAGAACAGTTTGTTGTCGATTATACTTCGACAACGCTTAAAAAAACGAAGGCTTTTGTTTTAGGGGGCAAATGTCCCCTAATAATAAAATAAATAAATAAATGAACCACAAAAATCCCACCTCAATTCAATTTAAAACTCTTTTTAATTACTTCCCTGTATCCTTCCTGCCTTCTGGAATTAAGCTTCCTGATTACCACTAATAAAAATGCCTTTATCTGGAAGTTATTCATTTCCCAAAACTCTGTTTCTTCCCCCCATTACTGCGCTTTCCTGGCTTATTCCTGGGCCTCCTGTAACTCTTTCTTGAGTTGGATAAGTATTGCTTTAGGGCTTTATAGTTTACAAAAGTATTTCCATCTTTTACTTTTTAAACCACTCCTGAGAAGCAGATTCCTGCAAAGTACATACTGTAGCACACCTACTTTACAGGCCTACCGAGGGCAAGAGCCCAAATATATATGTAAGCTGCTCCAGATCAAACATAGAGTAGATGGCCAAGTTTGAGCCAAACACAAGTCTTCAGGCCCCACGTACACGTGGTCGCCTCACCGCCACCTTGCTACCCTTCACCTGAATCATCATCAACCTGCACATGACGTCCTAGTCCACACTTCCAACTCCGTCACCATCTTTATATCTGTCTACAAATGTCTTCCTCTTGGGAAGCCAGAAAGATGCTGAAAACAACCCCAAAATGTCAGAAACTGAATTGAATATCTTTCCCACAGATTTCCACTCTGTCCCTTTGTTTTCTTTCAGTGGCTCCAGAGGTCCAGCCCAGAAGCTAGATTTACAACCTTGATGTTATCTTCAGGCTCTTCATTCCGTAGTCCCTCCTCTGTAATTAAGAGTGTGGTCCTGCCCAAAGAAAGTCTGGGCTTTGCCCTCAGGTTCTGGGAGATAATCTAGGTCATACCCAATAGGAATGCTTTTGTTTAGAACCGAGGGGAGGGAGGTCCACCCCATAGTCTTAAATTGGGGCCTGGCCACACCAGAAATCTCAACCACCTGTTTTAGGGTGGTGACTTTGGATTACATGATATCCATCTCCCTAAAAGACTGAGATCAATCATATGGGCAATCAATCAATCACGACTACGTAATGAAGTCCCAATAAAACCTCCAAAACTCAGAGCTTGGGCTTCCCTGGTTTGTGATACCCAGTGCATACTGACCACATTTTGCTTGGAGAATAGTATGTCCTGAGAACAACGAAAACCTTCTTGGGATTCTTCGAGACTCCACCCTAAACATCTCTTCTTTTAATAAGCTTTAATCTGTGTACTTTCCTGGCGATAAACTGCAACCTCGAGTATGACAGCATTCAGTGAATTCTCTGACTCCTTCTGATCAACTATCAAACTCAAGGGTGGTTCTGGGAAAGCCACACACACACAGTTAGTGTCAGAAGTGAGGGCAATCTTCGGAGCTGTGCTCTTGAAGTTTGGTTAATTTCAGGTACACACCTAGTCTGTCACATCATCCTACCAATTCTTTTTAAATAAAGACTTCATACCTCTTTGTGATATTCACAGACAATAGAGCAATGAAACATTTTCTGACTGTGACCTCCAGTGCCCTGGATTCTTAATTGGTTTCTTCGGGAATAAGAGTGGCAGCTTTGGAGTCTGACACTTACTCACTAAGTAACCTCATGCAAAGTATTTAACCTTTCTAACCCTCATTTTGAAAATGATAAATATTAGTTTGAAATAATATCCACCTTCCAAAATAACTGTCAAGACTAAGACAGAAAAGATGAGAGGAAGCTTCCTCCAGTGTCTGGCACACAGCAGATCCACAATACGCTGTAAATAATATCTTAGTCACCAACAATGATAGAACACTATATTGTCTTCTCTCCATAGTTCCTTCAGTTCAAGTCCACACTGCCAGGAAGATCATTCCTAAACCCCGCTTCATCATGCTACCATCACATTCAGATGCGACAGTTCACAATCACATCTAGATCAAATCAGATAGCCTGGCTGGGTATTAACAAGCATGACGACAGTCCCTGCTTCTGGAACAATCCTGAGAGCAAAAAAAAAACATCAACCAACTAGGTTGCCTAAATTATCCACGACGTTCTCTCTCGATTCTCATCCAGGACCCTCTGTTCTATGCACTTACCTCACATCTTCCTTGTTCCAAATCTAACTTTCCTCACGCTGCTCCTCATCACCGATCTGGACGGTCTCCCCTCAGATAACCCAGGCCCATTATTTCCTTTTGGACAGAGCGCCCTAACTCACAGCTTCCTAACCAGAATGCATGTACCATAAGTGGGTTATGGGTGTGCCTGATATTGATTCCGCTGCCCTCTGTGCAGCCAGGCTTCTGGCTGTGGGCAATTTATGTCAATGACTACACAATTAGCATTTTTTATGTACGCCATGATGTGAAAAAGATTGTGGAGCAGAGCCTTAGCCCCACCTTATATAAATCCACTTCTCTACTCATCACCTCAACAGCTTAAGGTTTGACTGTCTGCTCTGTTGAGGTGACAGTAAAATACAGCTATGAAAGAACACGGAACTATGAGTTGTTGGGTCTACTCTAACCTTGCGGCCTTGGGCAAGTCACAACTGTTCTAAGACTCATGTCTTCAGGAATAAAATACATGCATATACGCATACTTCTCAAGTTAGCTGTGGGGCTCAAAATCTATAATGAGCATATGAAAATACAAAATGCCAGGGACTGGTTATCATTATTAATAAATGCTCCTTGAGTTAACTGGACAACAGTATGTTTCTATAGGCTGAAAAGAATTCAAAGTGAGAAGTTTGGGAGCTTTTTTCTGGCCTCCCCCTCCAAACTATCTGATCTTTCATTTGTCCAACTCTACTTTTAAGCTGCCCACAGCTGCTTCAAAATACATTATGGGCAGTTCGGAAACCAGTATGGAAACCAGTATGGGCAGTTTTGGCCTTAGCAGCTAATTGTTCCAACACTCTACCTAAGTATGAAGCAGTCTTCCAGGACTGAGTGATATACTAATATGCATCATCTTTCCAAGTCTGAAAATGTTCCAAACTTCCGTCACAGTTTTTGATTTTACCCTCAAGATTTGAACTGTTAACAGCTGATTGCCTGTTTACAATCCCTAAGTCCTCCCTGTGAGATCCTTCCTGTGAAAATTTCCCAGGGAGGCATATTTATTAAGTGCTAATAAATCCCATTATTTTGACCTGGAGACCCTTAAAATGGCAATGAGGCAAAAGGCCATGGGTGGGGCTCCCCACCTCCTAACCCATCATGCCCTGGAGCTGTCAGTCAAGGAATGAGTCAGTGCAACGACAGGGGGACCCAAAGAAGTCTACAAAGAGCACCTGACACTTGGATACACTGTCACCATATCAAGAAATTGCCTACCCCTCCCTAGTCATCTCCTGCCACCCACAGTCTCCTCTGCTCCAGCCAGACCCAGCTTCCTGCAGGGCGCCATGTTCTTCCACAATTCTTTGCCTTGGCTCACATGGCCCTTTTGCCTCTTCCCTCCCTCTTCACCCAGCCAACTCCTACAAGTCTTTCCAGAACCACTAAATTACGAGTTCCCCGAGAGTAAATATCATCAAGTTTTGCTACAGCTGTATTTTCAATACTTAACAAAATAAGAATTCAATTTAAAAAAAGTGGACACATGGAAGCTGCAAGAAGCTCAAAGCCTCTCCTGCCTGAGAAGCCTTGAAGCTCTGTCTCACACACTTGGTGGGCTGCCCCCTTCTCAATGTTCCCATGATATCCTCTGATGAATTCTATCACACCGTTTTTCACATATAGTGTAATAATGTTGCATTCAATGAAGGCAGGGATGGGAAAATGATGTCGTCCTTCATCCCAGAACTTTGCACAGTGCTTAAGACACAGTGGGGAGCTCCATAAATGTTTGTTGAATGAATAACTGGATGCACATGCCCGAGGAGCCCAAGAATGCGTGAGCCTTCCTCCTCCAACATCCTTAGCATCTCCACGCTCCCCGAGCACGCGGGGCCAGGGTTTGCGCCTCCAACTCCCTACAGACACAACCCCTGCCCGGCTCCGGCCAGTTAAAGTCCAACTGCTACCGCAGCACCTTCGGGGACTCAGGGCCCCTCTCGAGCTCCGTCCCAACAGTGGGTTGACGGACGACAGAGCCGGCGACACGGCGGGAAGGCTATCCAGCCGGACAGGTTTCCCACCTGCCTGGGGACCGTGAAAGCCGCCCTTCCCGCCGATCCCCGGCGTCAGCACACCCCCGGAGGGGCGACCTCCGAGACTGGCCTTTGCCCCTGCACCCCCACCCCCCGGCTCAGGCCGCCCCTTCCTCCGGCCGTGGTGTACAGTCCAGCCATTCAGTGACCGTGTCCCTGGGACTCAGGTCCGCGGCCCCGCGGCCTCCGCTGCCTTCGGCCCTCAGCCTCCAGATCCCAGAGTCCCGCGGGTTCCCTGGCGGCGGAGCGGGGACCCGCGGCGCAGAGCGCACTGACCTGGAAGTGCAGCGCCATCTTCCCGGGAGGCGGTGCCGGCCAGCGGCCCCGAGAGCCAGAGGGGAGGGAGAGGAGGCAGGCGCTGCGAAAGCCCCAGCAGCCCCGCCGGGTCCCTGCGCCGCTTGTCCGCTCGCTCTTCGCCGGTGCCGCGTGGCCTCCGTGTTCTAGGCGCTGGACAGGGCGGGGCCTGACGTGAGGGGCGGGGCGATAGAGGCGGGGGTGGGAGGGGCGGGGCCGGGGGGGGTAAGGGGGCGGAGCCTGGAGGGCGGGAATCTCAACTGTCCTCTGCACTCATTTCAACCGCTGTTAATTTCGTACGTCTGTCATTTGACACAACCACCACACCCCAACTGTCAGCCATGACCCCGGACTCTTAAATTACCCACAGATTCCTGATCCCTAACTCCTACAGCACGGCCATTGCCCTTGGCATCTGACTACCATGTCTCTCTACAAGTTTTCCTGTTCCCTAACACCCACTTGCATAACAAAATCAGCCATAACTTTTGATTCCTATATGCTAACTTCTGTCCTTGACCTCTGACTCCCAGAGCCCAACTTCATTTTTTCAAACTTTATTTAGGTTAAAATTAAACTACATGGTGTCGAGTTGTAAAATTATAGCTCACCTCCTCTCTATATTTCATTTAATATGAACTTATATTTTAAACCAAATTATTTCACTGGAATGAGAATTTATTTGAACAAAAGTGGGTCAAACTCACTTCTTTCTGATGTACTTCATTCCTCCTTGAAGTTTGACATCTCTGGTTGGGATCAATGTACTTTAGTGTGAAAAATTCCTGTAAGACTTCTTATAGTTCAGGTATACTAGTGACAAATCCACTAAGTTTTTATTAACATGCAAACCTCTTTATTTAACCTACATTTTTTTAAACAATATGCACATTTTTTAAAAATTTTTATTTATTTTTAGAGAGAGGGGAAGGGAGGGAGAAAGAGAGGGAGAGAAACAGCAATGTATGGTTGCCTCTCACATGACCCTCACAGGGACCTGGCCCACAACCCAGGCATGTGCTCTGACTGGGAATCGAACCTGGACTGCTTGGTTCCCAGCCCGCGCTCAGTCCACTGTGCTACACCAACCAGGGCTAACCTGCATTTTTAAAGGATAGTTTTGCTGGGTATAGAATTCTATTTTGGCTTTTTACATTTTTTGGCATTTAAAAATGTCTTTCCCTTGATTTCTGATCCCCATTGTTTCTGTTGAGAAGTTAGCCACCAGTCTGATTTTTTGCCCCTCTAAAGGTATTACGTCTTCTTTTCCCACCCTGGATGGTTTACAATTTTTCTTTCATTTTTGTAGTAATTGTATGAGTGTGTTTGTGTGTATGTGTTTGTATGTGTTATCCTACTTGGGATTTTAAGACTTCTTAAATATAAAGTCTTATTTTTTTATCAGTGTTTGAAAATTCTCACCTACAATTTCTTTAAGTATTGCTTCTGTGCCCTTCTCTGTCTCTCTTCTTCTGGAACTCCAATTATATGCATGTTAGACCTTTTTGAGTATTCTATATGTCTTTTACACTCTTTGGTTTTTTGTCTCTTTTTCTCATTGTGCTTTATTTGCATATTTTTTTACTGACCTATCACCCATTCACTAGAATCTCTTCTGCTATATCTGAGCTGCTATACAACCCTGCTACTGAATTCTTATTTTTAGTTATATTTTTTAGTTCCAGAATTTTCATTTGACTTCTCCCCTTCCATTTTTTAAGTAGATTCCAAGGCTCTGGTGAAATATTTTATCTTTCCTCTAAGTTCTAGAACATTTTAACTTTATTATTGAAAGGTCTTATTTGGTATCTTCAATATCTGAATCAGCTCTAGGTCTTCCTGGGTTTTTTGAGTTTTTTTTTTTTTTTGTATTTGGTTCTATTTTTTTTAAGCATGCCTCATAATTTCTAATTGAATGTCAGACAGCGTGGAAGAAAAAAATTTTGAGACTCTGGATGATACTAGATTTCTCCAAAGAGGGCTAAGTTTTCTTATTGTAATAGGCAGATAGAATAACAGTGAATCACATAATCCCACTGAGGCTTGGTTTTATGCTTTTAAAGTCATGGTTCTTATTAGGTCTTACAACTAAAAGCCCAGGATACTTACCAAGGGCCCTCCAGCTTGCGGTGCTTGAACTCGAACTCCCATTTCCCCAATACTGTGCAGCTGCTAAAATCTCTGTTCAACTCTTTAGGTGATACTGTTTTCCTAAGTTCCTTAAAGTCTTTCCCTGTGCATATGCATCTTAAGAACTAACTGATGATTTGAGGACAATCTGTACGCAGATTTTGGGGCTCACATCTCTGTAGCTTCCTCCTCTCTAGAATTTTGTCCCTCAAATCCTACCTGCTTTTATTATCCAATTCCCATGTCTTCTCCTATCCTGCTGAGATTGCTGTTGGCTGTCTACTGCTGTTGCCCCTTGAGCCAACCGGAAAATGCTCTGGGGAGTGGGGGAAAACTGAGGTGAACATGAATTTTGCCCTTAATGTTTTCAAAGATGGAAGTCAATCAAATCCTGCCTTTATCTGTTGCTCTCTACTGCCTTCAAGCAGTTGTTAAATATATATACTTGTCATGTGTGTGTATATGCATATACTTTTTAATATGTTAAATTATTGTTAAATATATTTATAGTTATTTATAATTGTTAAATATATATACATATACATACATATATATATAGGACAAATATGTATATTTGTCCTGTTTTTATCATTGTTTTCAGTGGGAAGCCTAATTCAACATAAGCTATTCCATTATGGTGAGATTATTTCTACCTTTCATGCTTGGTTTTCATAGCTCATCCACAGCCCATGAATCCTCATGCCCACAGCTCAACTCCTAAATTTTAAAATATTCAATGTCTTCATTCTGCCATTTCTAATTCCCATATCCCAAAGTTTTTGATTCCTGCATTCTATCTTTTATTTTCATGTGCCAACAGTCTTGATATGCAATCTCACTGCTATTCCCACATTCCAACATTTCCGACTCCCACATCCCAAGAACCAATATTGATTTCTGACCTCCCTATTGCATTTGCCATATAATTTCTTTTTTAAAGAAAGATTTTATTTCTTTTTAGAGAGAGAAGAAGAGAGGGAGAGAAATATCGATCGGTTGCCTCTTGCATGTCTCCAGACAGGGACCTGACCCTCAACGTGCCATATAATTTCTGTTACCTCAAATTTTAGGTCATTAAGGGAGGAAAAATTACTTGAGATTTGATCATTTGACTTTTTTTTCCCATTCCAGAATATCCTTGGCACAAATAAAAGGTTGTGATAAAAACAGCAGGGGACAATTGTATGGTTTCACCAGGTAATTCTGGAAACAAGAAGCCAATTATTTTTTCCCTTTAAATTTGAGTGACCACTTAAGATTTCTGTTTCTATTTTCAATTAACTCTCCCTTTTATGACTTCTATCAACAAAACATTCAACTCCAGCCCTGGCTGGTGTAGCTCAGTGGATTGAGCGCGGACTGGGAACCAAAGGGTCCCAGTTCGATTCCCAGTCAGGGCACATGCCTCGGTTGCAGGCCAGGTCCCCAGTGAGGACCATGTGAGAGGCAACCATACATTGCTGTTTCTCTCCCTCTCTGTCTCCCTCCCTTCCCCTCTCTCTGAAAATAAATAAAATCTTAAAAAAAAACATTCAACTCCATGTCTTTTTTGTCAATAAATACAATTTAAGATAGAACTGTGTCACCACGGTTATTAAAATTAGCACAGAAAATGCTCCAGGATGTCAAACAATTCATTCCTATCACAAAACTCAATTAAAGCAGGGACACGGAGAGCCCACGAGAATTACAAAATTATCTACCTTTTACCAACAAGTCTTCTAAAAAAGACAGAGGGGCTTTTGGTCTTCGAATCTTTTCCAGGGATTCAATTAACATTTGCCATTCTGGCAACCTTAGAAAATTCACCTAACATATCCGGGTTTTGATTTGTTGTTTCTAAATTCAGAATAACAATAAGTCTATAGTTAAAAATGTGTATAAGAAGTAACATTGAGATAAGGCTGTAGAGACAGTGGTTAGGAGACCAGACTCTGGAACCAGACAGCTTGGATTTGGATATCAACTGTATCGCTTACGAGCTGGTAAACTTGGAGAAGGTACTTAATCTCCCCATGCCTTCATTTCCTCACCTGTAAAACGCAGACTAGTAGTACTTGTCTCGTAGGTGGCCATGATTAAATGAGTTAATACTTATGCAGTACTTAGTGCCTGGCAAGTAAATGCTACATACATACTAATTATTATTATCAAATAAATTCCTATGACTTTCTAAATATAATATTGAAAATGAGATTTTTAATGAGGTGGAATTATAGTTTTAATCAGAGTAAATTATTCTAGACAAGTTTTGTCTGTAAATTTGCCGCCCAGCTAGCTATTTCCTCGGCATCCCTCCCACCTCATCCAGCTTCTCTATCCTGAGGAATTTTGAAGCCTGTGACATGAACAGCATCTCTAGTTCATTTTTATCATAAACTAAATTTTCGCTTTATCAATACTTAAAATGTGAAATCTATGACCAGTCATTTATTTAGTAGCACATGTAAAGAAAATATAGGAAATGTAAGTACACATTTTCCTTAGCTTAGTCTACAAATGTAATTTTATTAAATACACTGAGTGAGATTGTTTAATGCCTCAGTAAGTTTAGGGAATCCAGCAAAGTGCAGGCAAGTAAGAGAAATGGGAGAAGAATGCATCCAAAAAATTCAAATTTACATTAAACTTGTCTAAAAAAACAACAGTTGCATAAAATATTTATCTGTGTACATTTCTCTCATGTTGGTTGATTTCAATTCTATTTTTGTTTGGTCAAGTCATTAACCTTGAACTCTATTTATTTAAATATCCACTGTGAAACCAAAGTAACAAAAAAATGTCTTCTCACTGGCAATGTGGATATGGGTTATCCACAATGTTGTTTACTACATATGTACTAAAAACTACACATACTTTTCTGTAAATAATTTTATACTCTTAACATGCTGGCTATGGTAAAAGTATATTGCTATGTCTTCATAATGCCATTATGTTGACAAATAAAAATTAAGTGATATTTCTCGTTCTGTACATTCGTACAATGCCTTATGTTATTTGCATATTAGTTCTTTCACATAATAATATAGAGTTGAAGGCATTTTTATATATGCAAGCTAGTAATATTATATAAATATGCATCCTTAAAATTACTGCAAAGCAGAACCATGATACAGTGTCGTCTTAGATGCAATACTATTAGATAAATAAAACAGGGCATTCTTCCTGAAAAGCATTTTTGCAATTTACATCGAGAACCTTGAAAATGTCTGGCATCTTCTCCCAACTTCTCGAAAGTGATTCTAAGAAAATAACCTAAGTTTCAAAAACAGTTTTATGTGTGACGATATTTTTTATAGCATGACATACAATAAAAGGGAAACATTAAGTAAATGATGGTGTAGAATGTGGCAGAGTCCTATGCAGTCATTAAAAATTATGGAGAGCTTTGTAAAACCATGGAGAATACTATGTTATAAGATTTCTGTGTGAGATAAAGGCAAAATGGAATAGTCTTATCATTACAATCAAATAAAAAAGGCATAGAAAAAATGAATGCAACAGAATACCAAAAAAAAAAAAAAAAAAGTTAACAGTGCTATCTTATGAATGGTGGGATTAAGAAGTGATTTTCTTTCTTTACACTGTTTCTGTGTTTTCAAGATTTTCTGCCCTGTCTGGTGTGGCTCAGTGGATTGAGTGCCAGCCTGTGAATCAAAGGGTCGCCAGTTCAATTCCTAGTCAGGGCACATGCCTGGGTAGCTGCTGGGTCCCCAGTGGCAGGCATGAGAGAGGCAACCACGCATCAATGTTTCGCTCCCTCTCTTTATTCCTCTTTTCCCCTCTCTAAAAGTAAATAAATAAAATCTTTAAAAAAGTGACTTTCTAAAATGTACATTACTCATATTTATAATCAGAGAAAAAACGTATGGTATAATGAAAAGTTAGTCCTAAGCAGAGTACTGTTACTGTTTATTAATGTGCTCATTAAAGAGGTAGTTATTAAAAATGTGCTGATGGAAGCTGTGGCGGGGGGAGAGGGAGAAGGCCAATAGAAAAGGTGCACTTGACCAGCCAGGCACTATGGCCATAAATCTTTTTTGGAACAAGGCAAATTGTGTGTGTGTGTGTGTGTGCGTGCACGCGCGTGTGTGTGTGGTGTATATGTAATTTTTAAAAATAGTGCAGTCTTAAATTGAAATGGAGAGTATCAAATGTGTCAACTGGAGGGGAAGAGGGCAGGGAAAAAGAGCTATCACCAGTCACAGCCCGTTTTATGCACATCACGACTTCCCAGAAACAGACGTGTTCCCCTTTCAAGTGCTTCCCTCTAAAAGACTTCTATAAAACACATTTAGGCCTTATCAATGAGAGCATTACTGTTTAATTATTTTGAGTAAAATTAATTTGGACTAAAGTATAAAATGAGGTCCCTCATACACTAATATTACTTCGAGCAGGCAATGCTACGCCATTTCTCAGAAGCTAAGTCCTTTCCTTAAGGGTCAACATTTTCCTTTTGCTAAGAGTTATGTTTTAAATTCACTGTAAGGGTACCCAGCTGACCAGGCAAGTCTCTTATTATCAGGAAAAATGAAAGAGCCTAAGAATAGCTCAAGGAAAACCAAGTCGTCAACTTTCTTCGTTTTCCTTCCTCCTTCTGCCTCCCGTCTCTCCTGCCCCAACATTCACGCGCTCCCCAAGGTTAGGTGAGGTCATACTGAGGAGCTCCGGGGCGATCAGTCAACACCGATGCCCACGTTATATCTTTTTAAATTACAGTGACTTATTTTAAAAGAGTATTTCTATCATTTTCTCCTGATTATAGAAGAGATTCAGGATTTTTATATAAAATTTAATGACACAAGATTGTATAAAATGAAAAGTAAACGTTGCCAAGAATGGCAGCCCCTCAAAATAATCTACCTTAATCCAGTGGTACATGTGCTTCCATGCCTGTGTCTCTGCACATACATAGGTGGGCAAGTTTTCCTTTCATGCAAATGAGATTGTATTAAAACTCTGCGCTGTACCTTTCCTTTTCTGCCCAGTGATATATTTTAGGGTACTCACTTCAGCAGTACATAAACAATATATTTTAGGTATCTTTCAATGTTAGTACTATAGATCTACCTCATTTTTTGTAAGACCTTCATCATATTTTACTATATATATATTTACTGTACACACACACACACAACACACACATATATAGTTTGTCAGTATCCAGACAGTTGTACACAGGACAATGATGTCTTGGTCTCCTTCAAAGTAGGCACCTTGGGACCTCACGCAGTTCTCTCAATTGCCATCAGCTGCCCCATTGTATTTTCCTGAATCTCATTGATGGTCTGAAATCTCTTCCCTTTCAGAGGTGATTTTAGTTTTGGGAAAAGCCAGAAGTCACAGGGCACCAAATCTGGGCTGTAGGGGGGCTGAGTCACCTGTGTGATTTGATGTGTCTGCAAAAAACTGCACGAGACGTGATGCATGAGCAGATACATTGTAGTGATGAAGCTGCCAATCACCAGTTGCCCATCACTGCGGCCTCCTGAATCATCCATATAGTTTCCACAGGGGAATGTTCAAGCTTAATGCAAAATCTGAGGCAGATTCATTGTTCTACTCGCTCGTTTTGAATGTGATGGCCACACAGTACACAAGCTCACTCAATGGCATTTACCACCCCCATTGACTAGTACAGTGAAGTTGTCATTGTTCAGACATGCGCATTCCAGTCCACTGTCCTTGGCTGCCAGGTTACATCGATGTCGAGCGAACTGTTCTCTTTATATTAACAGTGGTTGGACTTTTTCCGGACAGACCTTGTGTATCATGGTATATTTCAGAAATCCTCTACTGAGAGAAGTTTAGGTTTGTCTTATATTTTTCACTGTTATAAATAAAGCAGATATTAGCAATATTAAGTGAACTGTCAGTCATCTGTATAACTAGGAGGGGCAGAAAAACACAAATATTTGCCCCTGGGACGTATTTAAAAACTGTCTTTAAAAAAACTTTCCAGGGTGTCCTATACATAAGCCGACCATATAGTTTATTGTTCACGCAGGGCACTTTTGAGAATAAAATGTGAAGGCATGCTCGGTGCTAGCCCTCGAGCCTCCTAGCGGGGTGAGGCATGGCCCACACCAGCTGAAGCAGAAGAGTGGCGGGGAGCCACTCTGGGCCAAGCAGGGCAAAGAGGACTTCTGCGCGGGTGGGCTGGCTGGCGGGGGCATCAGAGCCTGAATGGGGTGAGGCGAGCGCCCAGCATGACAGTGGCCCTCAGGGGGTCAGAGACTAAGCAAGGGAGGACGGCGTCCAAGCAGAGTCATGGCCTACCGTGGGGTTTTAGAGCCCAGTTGCTATGAAGAAGTTGCCATTGCTATGCATGCACTGAGGTGAGGGAGGGGCCACAGTCTCAGATTTCGGAACTGAAAAGACCTGCTGTGAAAGGCACCCTTGTGGGGTGGGGGAAGGGTTGGCCAGGTGTGGGCGTCTGAGCCTGCATAGGGTGAGTGGCATTCACGCGGGGTCAGGGGTAGGGGGGGAAGGGGGTGACCTGATGAGCAGTCAGAACCAACCCGTGAAGGGGAAGAGGATATCCACACATGGGAGGAGCCGGCAAGGGAGCTGGGAAACTGGTCACACACAGGGGAAATAAATAAATATATTAAAAATAATTCAAGCCAGATTTCTCACTGTGGGAGAAGAGAGTTACAAATATGGAAAGAGAGAAAACTAGAACGAACCCTGTGGTGTTAGATTGGAATTAGAAATACCAGTGAAAACTCATGGGTTTCAAAATATGAAGATAAATAGAGAAATAATTTAGGGGGGTGTGTGTACCTACATATATGCCCTACTGAGAGTACCTCGGACCAGCAACGCCCCCCTAGCAATGAGCAGCGCTAACAACGAGAACTCAGCTTCTGACCCATAAACACGGAAGGGATGCTTGAATTAGAATGTCACTGTTTTATACCCCCTAATGAAAGAATTGGTCCAGGCAATAAGCAGCAGTTGGTTGAAATTATCTGTTGAAAGGTAATGGGGAACTTTGTCATAGTTGGATCAGTTTTTTACCTCCTGAAACAAGTGACCAATTCTAGCACGTCTGAAAGTGGGACGGCCAGATCTGGTGTGTCTTCTACTGGGATGGATTATAAAGTTCACAACGCCTTACAATGAATGGGCTTACGCCCACTGAACCTGAGTCTAAGTAAGTCTCCAGAGCAAACATGCATTTATAGGAAATAAACTGGCCACCCCCATCCCAAGGAAGCCCACAGACAAATCCAGAATGCAGAGTATTCTATGTAAACAAATCATCTGTTTTCTATAATAAGTCAATGACGGAAAAAAGCTAGGATGCAAACACGGTGCTTTTCTAGCAGGCTGAGAAGCCTACTAACCAACGGTTTTATGTAGATTATGTTTGGAGCCTATTTTAAAAAAAACAACTGTAAAAGGACATTTTTGAGACAATCGGAGAAATGTGATCATGAACTAGGTGGTAGATAGATGATGCCAAGGAAATACTGTTAACTTTTTTTAGGTATGATAAATGTATGCTGATTATGTAAAAAAGGTGTCGTGTATATTATAGGTGTACAGTGAGGCATGGAGGGTAAAATAACAGGGAAGTTTGGGATTGCTTCAAGATATTTTGGCACAAAAAAGGCAAAATAGGGAAGGGATGGATGAGTCAATGTAGAAAATGTTGGTAATTATTAAATCTGGGTAATGAGTGTATAGAGTTTCACTATGCTATGCTCTCTACTTCTGAGGATATTTGAAAATTGTTACAATAAAAATAACTCTTCAATGACTTCACAGCTTGCTGTGAAAAATCCCGACTCTGTCCTCTGAGTTTCTGGTCTTCTTCTCTCGCCCAGTCCCACTTTTCCAGATTTACCTATCGCTACTCTCGCACACACCCTCTACACAGACATAGTAATAATTTGCATAGCATGATTGTCCTGGATGCTTCACTTGCCCTGTTTCCTCCATGTAAAGGTCATCACCACCCATTATTCTGAGAAGAATGGCCCAAAGATGTGGTTTAAAAAAAGAATAACTACTATTCATTGAGTGCCTACCCTGGGCAAGAGAATGTGCTATGTGACTGACATATATTCACTATTAAACACCTCTGAGATGTTTTGAGAAGGTGAGGCAATTGGATCAAGGAGATAATTTTCTCACAGTATTTTTCATTTTGAAGCATATCATGCTATTTACTTACTTATTTACTTACTATACCAGTGGTTGTCAAACTTTAGAGACCATTAGGGTCATCTGGGATGGTTAGTTTATAATGCAGATTTGTGAGGCACAGCCTCTGTATCCTGATCCATTCTGGCTGCCCTTGGCTCCTACAGTTGGTTGGCCATTTCACCAGGGTGTCAAGATGACCCTGTGATCTTCGAGCCACCCTTTGTGCCCCCACCCCTTCCATCCTTTCTTCCCGTTCACCCTGTGTACACCCCTAAGTCACACTGAGGAGATCAGATATGTGAAAAGACTTTATAAGTCTAATATCTGGAACATGGAAGTGATTTGTATATTGCCTGGGATGATTACAAAAGAAACACTTCAATATTTCAAACTTGCATTATAAACTGTGATCTGCAGGACAGAATTCATGAACAGCATCAACAAAGACGTTGACTGCTTGTGTGCACGGTGCAAAGAATTCACCCACCTGCATAGAGACAGGCCCGTCATCACCGGGAGGAACGTTTTGTCTGCCCTTGTCTTCCACTCCAGATATGGTGTCCCGTAGACTGAAACTTCACAACCAAAAACGGACATCATTGACTGAAGTTCTCTCTATTTTGAGGAGGCAAAGAAACAACAGGAGCTACAGAAAAAAAATTAAACAAGAAATTTGTCAGCCCTGGCTGGTGCAGCTCAGTGATTGAGTGCGGGCTGCGAACCAAAAGGTCGCCGGTTTGATTCCCACTCAGGGCACATGCCTGGGTTGTGGGCCAGGTCCCCAGTGGGGCCACATGAGAGGCAACCATACATTGATGTTTCTCTCCCTCTCTTTCTCCCTCCCTTCCCTTCTGTCTAAATAAATAAATAAATAAAATCTTTAAAAAAAAGAAATTTGTATCAAAGATGGCTCCGGTGTTCAAAGAAATATTTTGGGGAATAATTTGTGCTTGTGTAAATTCCACTGCACAAATAACTAAGGACTTTTAAAACTACTCACATAAATAGTTAGTAGACTTTTAGCCAAAATTGCTATAAAAACATGTGACGTATTTAAGCAGCACGAAAAGAGGAATCCCGATGACAAAGAAACCTTACGTTATAAACTTATTCAGAGGTGCCTGTCATTCGATTGGATATAAATGACTTAGAATGGGAATTTGTGTGTTAAAATCTCTAAAACACTCAGGAAAAATAAAAGTTGTGGTTACGTCATACTAAATTGGGTGGGGCATGTTGAGGGGGAAGATAGGGGGAAAATGGGGAAAAAGGAACCACATAGCTGATAAGGGGTTATATCTAGAATACACAAAGAACTGTTACAATTCAATGATAAAAAGACAAATAACCCTATTAAAAAAGGACAAAGGATCTGAGTAAACACTCCTTCAAGGAAGATTTACAAATGGTGAATAAGCACATGGACAGATGCTCAGCAATGTGAGCCATTGGGAAATGCAAGCGAAACCCCACTGAGATACCATTTCACTCACACTAGGAAAACCGTTTAAAAAACAATCAAGCAGATACTAGCAAGCGCTGTTGAGGATGTGGAGAAAGTGGAACGCTCAAGCACTGCTGGTAGAAATAGAAAATGAGGCGGATGTTTCAGAAAGCAGTCTAAAATGTCCTCAAGTTGTTCAATAAAGAGTTACCATTGACACAGCAGTTCTGCCTGTAGGCATACACCCCAGAGAAATGAAAACAAGTCCACACAAAATGTGTACGTAAATGTTCATGATGGTATAATTCCTAATAACGAAAAAGTGGAAACAATCGAAATACCCATTGACAGAAGAATGATAAATAAAGGTGGTATATCCATACAACTGGGTATTATTCAGCCATAAAAGGAATGTATTGACACATGCGACAGCATGGAGGAATCTTGAAAACATGGAGTTATGGAAAATAATCAGTCACAAAGGGCCACATATGGTATGATTTCACTTCCATGAAGTGCCCAGACTAGGAAAGCCAATGGTGACAGAACATAGGTTAGTGATTGTCAAGGGCTGCATAGGATGGGTGGTGTGGAGTGAAGACTAAGGGGGGTGGGTTTTCTTTGGGGGGGATGATGGCAATATGAAATTGATCATGGGGAGTAAATTTGATTGTGGTGATGGGTGCATGGCTGTGTGAATATACTAAAAGCCATTTCATTGTACACTTTAAGTGAGTGAATTGTACAGCATATGAATTATATCTCAACAAAGCTATTAACAAAAAAGGACCATATTAGCCCAGCTGGTGTATCTCAGTTGACTGAGCGCTGGCTGGGAACCAGGCGGTCCCGGTTCGATTCCCAGTTGGGGCACATGCCTGGGTTGCGGGCCAGGTCCTCAGTGAGGGCCATGTGAGAGGCAACCATACATTGCTCTTTCTCCCTTCCTTCTCCTCTCTCTAAAAATAAATAAATAAAAATCTTTAAAAAAAATTATAAAAAAAGGACCATATTAAAAATACAAAGCTGTTTTTTAAACTATAATATAATATAAGGGATAAAAATAGTTATTATACTAAGATCTCATTTTCACAATGTAGATGGGACAAAGGGAAACATATTTTTGAACTGTTATGTACCAAGCTTTGTAAAATTCTTATTAACACTACCACCTGCTAAGATGGCGTTTTTTTTCTGGTATTTTACAGATGACTTCAAAGAAATTAAGCACCTTGCCCAAGGTCAGTCATATCATTAAGTGGCAGGGTCCAGATTTAAATGTTTACCTATCTGCGAAGTAAATATTTTCCCATTGTACCATAACTAGCTTTATAACTTTATTTCAATAATGGAGCTACATTTAAATAGATCCTTTATTCAGAAATGAAATACAACAACAAAGAATATGGTAAATTCTATTTTGGTATTATTTTAATTTTTAAAAAATTATATCAAAATATCCTAAACTTCTACAAGTTGCCTCACAGGATACTTTTATGCATTTAGAGGATAAAATTCAAAGTATATGCATATATATTTAATTATATATATTAACAATTCTTTCAGAAAAATATTGCAATATCATAGTCTCATAGCTCAGTTTTATCTTAAGTGATACAACTCTTAGAAACTGACTTTATTATCACACAGAGAAAAAATAAGCTATCTTTAATCTAGCTATATGAATTTTCTTGCCCACTTATTTAACTGTTTATTCACTTAAGTCTGCATAGCAATTGCTACAAGCTGACATGGTATAATTATTTAACGGCTGATACAACCCTATAAAGGTAGAAAGCTTTTATAAATTTTCTAGTCCATAGTTTTTATGTCTTAATAGTAAGAATTTTTTTCATTAGTAGTAATCTCAGGAAATCAGAATGGGCCATCGGTCAGTTGACATTGAAGTGATTTTTCTTTTTCGGCCTGGGAAAGCAGGAATGTCGATGCCAAGGGCACCAAATAAAAACCCAGAAATCACATAAATCTCCCTTTTCAAGGACAAAACTACTCTATGTCGCCTTTGGAAGTATTAGGTTGTGAACATCCAATCAAAAATAAATGGGTTAAGAAATAAAACAAAAAGTGGGCAGGTGTTAAATTGTTGCTTCTCAACATTAGGGAGTACATTTTATAGCAAGAAACTCATAAAGAATGGATGATCTAGCTAAGCTCTCCTAACCACCAATTTTTTTTTTTGTCCTGGCTTGTCTAAAATCTCCGAATACTTGGTAGTACTTCTCTTTTTTGTTTTTCCGCTTTTGGAGTTACTATTTGATTGATAACAATAGTAACCTTTTCTTGGACTTCAATGAATCAAACCTATTTAGGTTTAATCCTGAATCGTCCACAAATCAATTACTTGGCTAAAGGAAATTCTCATATGATTCCATTGTTCCAGCTAATATTAATCAGTAAAGTTGGCCTTTTAATTTTCCAAACTCAATGTACTCACAATAATCTGTGCTAATATCACTCATGACAAATCTACCCGTCTTGCCTGTAAAAGGTCTCCCAGACTTTCCACAGCCCTAGGTTGATGCAAGTTCAAACTCAATTCATCATATTATCTGCCAAAACCCAAAGAACACCGTACCCAATAGACTGGTAAACCACATTAGGTTTGTATTATTTGGCTCAAGAATATTGAGTAAGAGTTAAGTAAAATGCAGCTTTGAAAATATTTTAAAGGATTTTAATGTGTTGCTGAGTGTATATGCTAGTATGGTATAATAACTACAAATTGTTTCTTACGGATGTAAGAAAATAGTAATTGCTCATGTTGCAAAGCCTGTGAATTCAGACCATCACAGGAAGCTATTCATGTAAATTAACAGAGGAATGGTTAATCATGTTTTCATAAATGTGGTGCATTTTTAAAGGCTTGTCACAAGATTCTGAAAGAATCCTACTCTTGGAATTCATTTTCTTAGACTTCACAAAGTGCAGTTATCCATGTAGAAACCAGTTTGGAAGAGGTGACCAAATAAAGAACAGAAAGATTTCACATTCTCAGATTGTTGGCCTTGCTAGTCCTTTTCGACTCACCTTCTCAGCCCTAGGCCCTCACAAATCACACTGAGAAGTTGTGAATCAGTGATTACAAAAAATGTAAAAGATTTCTAAAAACTAGCTTTTGAGGGCTTTAAAAGTAACGCTAGAAGGGCTACCCTAGCTTTAAAAATAAAAAAAAGAGCCCTGGCTGGTGTGGCTCAGTGGATTGAGTGTGGGCCTGCAAACCAAATGGTTATCAGTTCGGTTCCTAGTCAGGACACATGCCTGGGTTGCAGGCCAGGTCCCCAGTGGGGGGATGTGGGAGAGGCCACCACACACTGATGTGTCTCTCCCTTTCTTTCTCCTTCCCTTCTCCTCTGCCTGGAAATAAATAAATAAAATCTTTAAAAAAGTAAATAAATAAAATAAAAATAAAGAAGAAAGTAGAAAAACTTAGTCTTATGAATACTCACTAATAATAAATATGATAATGATATCAGGATCACTAGACTTCAAGAGTCACTGTGATTCTATCACATTGGAGAAAATGACTATCGTGTCTTATTTCTAACAGAATACACACACTCATAGTAATAGGTTACAGCTGATTGAAGATATTATGTTGAACACATGGATCTTAGGCAAAAATATTCTCTTTGCTAAACGATGGAATTCTCCAGAGTTTGGAGTTTCAGCACATCCGCTGGTACTGCAGTGCTCTGCCAACTCTGCATCTCTATTTGCAACCCTCCGATCTCAGTAGAATGGGTTGAAATTATTTCCTTGGGGACATGGCTAGTGAAGCTTTACTTCATTCTGGGAATCTGCTTCTCAAGATCTCAAATCTTTGCTGATCAGAAACAACTGAAGTAGCGAAAACTGCACCTGTGGACTTTGGGAAACTAAGTGGAATGATCACATTCTGTAATACCTGAGTTGATAGTGTGAGCCTGTGAGAACACACAGCAGACTCTAGGTAATTGTTGAACCTACCCTATTTCATCAATAGCTATCTATATTTCGAAGTGTTTGATGAGCAATTCAGAGCTCTGGAGAGCGCACTTGAGGACATTTCAAAATCTGTAAGAAATTGGAATAGCTCATTTTTGAAGAATGTGTTATATTAATATGGGGCCGTAAAACTACCTGTGAAAGTTGCCGTTGTAATTGCTTTATTTTTCTTCATCTTCCCAACGAGGACAGCGGCATTATGTTTATACTGACTTCTTTATCCTCTCAAGGAAAATGCAGCCTTATAACAACTTTATTTTGTCTTGTTATGGTTCATAAGTGCACCAGAATAAATGCAAATGATTTCCCATTGACACGGGAAGTCTTCTCTACTTACTCATCAAGTAAAGTAGATTTACAGTCTATTTACATGTGGGTCTTTCAAAGGATATAAGTTTTGACTCTTGCACCAAAACAAAACTTTATCCAAATGATGATGTGCCGTGCCCACACTTTTAAAAAAATGTTACATCCAGCACAGATATAATTCCTATTTATCAAGTCATTTGCATTTTATTGCTTCTTATTCTTTTTTAACTTCATCTAGAGATTGCTAAATAAAAATGTAGTTGATTTTGCGTGATAACTGTAGAAAAGATAAAGAAAGTTCTGTTGTTATTGTTATGAAATATATAAACAGAACCCATTGTTATTGTGAAGTCACACAGCTGAACTTGATTACAGTTCATTTTTTTTATTCTTCTATAATTTTTTATCTGTGGAGCACTAAATCAAGCCCAGGGCAAGTAATTTTTCATACCTGAGTTTTTTTTTTAGCTCTGCTGGAGGTCAAATAACCCAGAATTAAGTCGATTCTGACCACAAAAAGATACCAGACTCTCATATAATTTCAACACCCATAGTCAATGGTAGAAAAAGAAAAAGATATGCAGAGATCCATATGCTTTATTTTTTAGTAAATTTAATGGGGATTCTGCATTACCTGATTCAAAAGGTCTTTTGTGTTCATTCTGTTATTGGCGCTCTTCTGAGAATTTAACTCCTTGAGCTGGCAGAGAGTCTCAGAGGTCTTTCCTTTGAGCCCACAGATGCTTTGCTGGGTCACACAGATGCCTCATGGCTCATGGCTCAGCTCTCCATCCATCAGCACCTCTGCATCCAGGACACATGCCACGTGGTACGCACAATGATCCTAGCAATGACTTTCCTGTCCAAGTTTCAGAGCTGACCTTCCACATTCCCACATTTGAAGCAGCAGTCGCCTCGATCTGACACAGTCCCAGGTGGGCAGTTTGCCAGTGGGAGCGGAATTCGACATCACATTTCCCTCGGTCATCACCTTGCACGAATAATGGCTGAATAATGTCAGCCAGCTCTCGTGATGCAAAGCGGGGACCCTTTGCAAAGCAGGCAGCAGGGCTGCAAAGACCGCTATGCTCACCCAGGGCTTCATTCAAAGGCAATGAGCATGAGCCTTGAATGTCTGGTCTGAAGCCAAGAGAAAAAAAAAAGTCCCATTTCTTTTCTTTCCTTTTTCCCCTCCAAAAAAAAAAAAAAAATCACAAATTGCCACAGATGGTTTCAAGCCAATATTGACATCAGATTCCAAGTCTAGAGAAGATAAATAGGATATTTTAAAATCCACAAACGCTCTTCTGGGATGCCGTTTTTATCCGGACAGCTTTTGGGTTTCAAACAAACGACACTCTTGGCAATGGAAGTGTAGTTTTGCCTCCTGTTGGTTCTGGAAGCCAAATCCCAAGACAGTTACCATATGAGAACTGAATTGTTTTATACCCCTGAATAGTGAAGCTCAAGAAGTATTAATGAAGAAAAATTATGTAAAGGTTATTATCTGTGTCATTTTAAAAAAATTAGGGAAAGACTTTACATACCGTTCCCCCCTCCTTCCTTTCTCTCTCCTCCCCTCCTTTTTTTCTTCTTTCAAGTGTTAATAGTTAGACCAACATGTTTACTACACCAAGGTTACTATTTTACCAAACACTAGAGAACACCTACGACTCAACCTACTCAGCCTCCGTAGTTCAGGATCAAGAGAGGTTTTAGGTTGCCTGGCTGGTGTAGCTCAGTGGATTGAGTGCGGGCTAGGAACCAGAGGGTCCCGGTTCGATTCCCAGTCGGGGCACATGCCTGGGTTGCGGGCCAGGTCCCCGGTGAGGGCCATGTGAGAGGCAACCATACATTGCTCTTTCTCCCTCCCTTCTCCCCTCTCTGAAAATAAATAAATAAAATCTTTAAAAAAAAAAGAGAGAGGTTTTAGGTTGTTATTTAACACACTGTGATTCTAACATAATTGCTACACAAGAATAAAGCATGGGGCTTCTGGTTAAACATGGTAAATGAGTTCTTACAGGCATTCCTGTACTCTGCTCAAATCTCACTAAGATAATAATGAAGGAATTTGGAAAACGCACACCAACGAGGATAAAGAAGAGGAGAGGGCTCCACAGCCAATGGGGAGATCGGCACAGTGTCGGGAGCTGATATGCAAATAAACAGGTGGTAACTGACTCAGCACAACAGGGAGAGTAGGACCCTAAGTATGTGTAGTGGGACAAGGTGACAAGAAGCCAGCTACGTTGCATACTCCTGAACTTCAGTGAAAAGATAGGAAAGCAATAAGAACTTCTGGAGAAAATGTGGAGCGGGGCTGAAAACAGGGGAGGTTTTGAAAGTTAGCATACAGAACAGTAAGATTCATTCCCTGGTAGCTGGTTAAGAGAACAAAATCTAGGTTTTTAATTTCTTGCAAGGTTTGTTCAGCTGTGGCCAGGGGTTGGGTGTGGGGCCAGAAGACTGAGCAGAGAGACCTCCTGCCATCTTCTCTCCGGGCTCCCGGGACGCTGGCAGGAAGCAGTCAGGAGGATCCTTCTGGGGGACACTGACCTCCCTGGGAGATAAAACCACTGAATGAGGACTTCGGGTGTCAACCAATGAAAACGGTGACCCGCCACCCTGTTGCCCTCTTATCACTCTCTTAAAAAGCTCACTAGTTGAATGTTCTGTCCCTGCACGGAGCTTCCTGTGCCACATTCAAGGCTGCTGCAGAAGGAAGCCTCCCCTATGGAATAGGAGAGCCAAATAAACCAATAGAAAAAGGCTACATGGACAAAAATAAAAATTTCAAGAGCTGAATAACACTTTTTAAAAAATTATCATTAATATGCTTAGAGAGAGAAAAGAAAAATTTGCTTTCCTGGAAAAAGCACAGGGTGCTCTAATTAAGAACTATTCAGAGAATAAGTCATAGAACTTGCAAATAAAAAAATAAAATACCACAAATTAAAAAATCCACAAGTTGACAGAAAAAGTAGAAGAAATCACCCAAAACATAAGCTAAAAAGATAGGCAAGAAAAGATGCGATAGAGGATCTTTTCCAGAGGTCCGACACCTAACTAGTGAGAGTTAGAGAAACAGAGGACAGAATATTATCAAACTACACAGGCGAACTTTCAGAACGGAAGGACAGGCAGCTGGAGGCTGGAGGAGACCACTCAGAGCCCAGCACATGGATAAAGCAGATGCTGGGAGCCATCCGTGTGGGTTGACAGTTTAGGATTTGTATACCGAATGTCGGGAACAAAACATGCACCCACAGAAAACCAATAAACCACTTGATGCCTTTGACCAGATTGAGAGTTTTATGGCTCTGGCAGAAAGCTAGGGATGAATTTGTAGTAGCAACACAAAATAGTAAATAAATGGAGTGGCGATGCAATCACTAATTCCAGGGAAAACTGTTGTACAAGATAAGACAAATTATCAAGGTATACTATGACAATCGTTCAGCTGTGAATGATATTGATATGTCCAAGTCAATGTAAACACTGACTATCGATCTAATTTGACAAAAAAAAATTCGTATATTATTACATTAGGGAAGAGGAGAGTTGGAGGGGCATGGTGGTTGAGAGTTAAATGCTCATCTTTCATAGTAGTAAGTCAGTCATAATTCAAAATTTGAAAAATCAACGATAGCAATTAGGCGTACTATGAAAGAAATGTGGAGGTAGATAGCAGAAAAGCAGTCAAAAGAGATTTCCTCTGGGGAATGAGAATTAGAAATGGGGAAGGGTGGAGCAAGGGACTGTTCCTATTTTGTTCTTGTGGAATTCTTTACCATTATTCTGCACATATTACTTGGCAAAACAGATTTTAAATGAAAAGACACAGTATTAACGGAACACAATCAGGTAACCACTTACGGCTCGCTTCCATCTTGGCGCTGCCGATCACCAGCTGGGACGCTGAACCAGTAACTACACCAACGTGATCTTCAAATTTCCTTAAATTTGGAAAACCTTTTGCAAAGTTGTGATGAGGATAAAAAGAGATACATACGTAAAAGCTTCTAAGGGATAAAGGAACTTAATAAATAGCAGCTTTTTCCATTAGTTCATAGCAATCAATGATTATAGTAAAAGTCAGTCCTCTTAGAATAATTAACCTGCTCTGGCACAGTGACCTTTGGCTGCCTATCACTTCTGGGCAGAATACTACATTTGCTTGCTTTAGACTCTTGCTAAATGGCCTGGTTGTTGTCTGAGAAACCGTGATCTAAATAAGACATATGGATTTCTGTCTAAGTATGATAGATGAGTTAGGATAACAGCTGGAAAAGGTAGAAGCTCAAGGAAGAGGAGGGTGAGGGGAATTGATTTGGGTTTTATTCAAAGAGTGGGTGTTGTTTTTCTTAGATTTGTCATCATGTCTTGTTTGATCACTTGAAATCTAGGTGCCAAATAGCAGCGGCATACTTCACAAAAGCAGCAGGTTTTATAGGGGAATTTGAAAGATTTAAGAGATAGAGAGGAGAGGATGGGATGGCGTCTGAGCCAGTTGCTATTCTGGAGAAGGACCACTACACGGGACGAGGGCTCCTAGCGACCCCTGAACAACAACGTGGGATTGGAGGGTCTGCCTAATGAGAGGGTGAAGGGTCCTTTCTGTTTCCGGTCTCAGCTAGTTTCCTTGAAAACTTCACAACCCCAACCTTAACCCAAATAACCAACTCGTGATGTGGCTATTTATACCCTCTGCCCTTTGACAAATGAGAACACTGAAGGAAAGAGGTTAAAGATTTTGCCCAAGATGAGTATTTAGCAGAACCAAGACTTTTACCCGTGGAATCTCACTCCAAAGTCCATCTACCTTTTCATTCCATCGTTCCCTGGACACGAACTTATTTTTATGACATAGCGCCTGCGAGCCCTTTGTTAGGCGTTAAAACATCTCGAAGCGTGTGGGAAGCCAGTGATACCCGAAAATCAGAGTAGCAGCTCTGCTTGTGTAACACCCAAGGCTTTGTCGTTTGTGGAGCAGGTTGAAAAAGAGAAGGGACGTCGAGCCGAAGTGGAGATGAAGCGGCGATCAGGATGACAGGGGATGACTGTTAGTATTTCAACAGAAAAAGAATAATACAATAATTTCTTAGTGGTAGAAATTGCTTACCTTCAACATTCATTTCATTCGTGAAAAGTGACGTAAGTATAATATGAGTTTTCAGTGTATGAAGTTAAGGTTGCGCCACAGAAAGCTCAGGTTCTTGCTACTCAAAGTGTGGCCGGGACTGGCAGCTCAGCCGCCTCACCTGGAGTTCGTGAGAAATGCAGACTCGGGGCCTCCCAGAGTCAGGATGGGCCTTCAGACAGGTTTCCCGGGGACTGTGCATGCGCTTTGCAGTCTCAGAAATACTGCTTTAGGCCGGCAGCTAACGGTTGTGGGTGAGGAGAGCAGGGCATAAATTTAGGTGTGGGATTTGTGGGTCATAATTATTTGTATGAGAAAATTAATTTCAGGGAGTACCCCGAGTGCGTTTTATGACTAATCAGACTATGAACAAAGCACCCCTGTCACCACGGAGTGACTGAGCTGTGGCTGGGGAGTGAGAATGTGAGGGAATGTGTCCTATAAATAAAGTTCATTAAACAAACAAACCCAAAGCTTAGGTATTAAAAGGGATCCGAATATTTAATTCAGGCTACATTTTAATTAGCCAAGGATGACTTAAGTAAAATCTTGAAAATATAGCTTAAAAATTCCCCTCTAATAATGTTATATATGCTATGAATTAAAAAAAAAAAAAAAAAGCAAAACTTTGTGGATTTCTCCCTTGCCAAGCAATTCAGTACTTTATAAAGAAGAAGCTTATTCCTTTAGTGTGCTGAGGAAGAGGGCAAGGGTACCTGGCACCTCATGAAGGACCTAGCAGTGGGGCAGGAATGGTACCCTCAGGCCTTCTAAGTCCCTCCGGGTGCTAGAGCGCATTTCCTGCAGCCTCTCATCACCATTTATGACCTTTGCACTCTCTGCAGAGTACTGTTCTAGAAGTTACTGGTGGGGGCTTGAGGCAGGGAGACAGAGATCTAAGGCTTCCCATTTCTAGCTGTAGGTGTCTGACCTAAAGAAAATTATAATCCCTCAGGTCTTTGGGGAGTGAATTAAGAATTTACACTCTTTCAATCAATTCATCAACAGGTATTCAGTAAGCACAAACTTTGTGAACAGTTCTGTACAGTATATCAAAGTGTAAGCCATAGTTCTTTCCTCCTACAATATTTGTATCCCCATGCCAGGAACGCAGAGTAGTTCATGGAGGGGTGGGTGGTGCATACTTGGGTAGGAGGGGGCACTACAATAACACGCTGCCTGTATTTAGGACTTGTCAGTGAACAGAGCACACTCAGAGTCAGTTCATCGGTTTCCACATTTTAGGGCTGTAGAAAGAAATTTGGAAAGTTCTAATGACTTACCCATGATCATCCTCACTGATAAACTGACAGAGCTGGAAATAAAATCCAGATCTTCCATTGCTTAATTCCATGAGGAAGAATAACCCAGACGCTGATGGTGATGATAAAGATGACGATGACAGTGGTCGTGGCAATGATGTAATGGTAGCGATGATGATGCTGGCGGTGACCATGAAGAAGATGATGACAGTGGTGGCAGTGATGATGTTGGTGGTGGTGATGACGGAGGTGATGACGATGGTGGTAAGAAAGCATAAAAGTTGAGACAGGCAGTGCTAGGGACTCCTCCTGGGGAAAAAAAAAAGGACATTCCTGTTACTCCTTCCGCCAGTGTTGTTTGTTTTGGCGGAAAGAGAAAAATGAGCGGCTTCACGGACTGAACCTGGAGACAGAAGGAGGGACTGGGCATCCCAAGGTGAGCTCAGCCAGGTGGGGCTTTCCGGAGCTCCATGGAGTGGGTGTAAGTGAATAATCCTTACGGTTGTCGTAACCCACAACCGAGGTGAAAAAAATCAGGAGCTTCAGTAAATGCATCTGGCAAGCATTTCGTCTTTCCTTAAATAAAATAAATTCCCTTAATAAAGCCAATGGAGGCAGGGTTGGTGGCGGGGGTGGGGGGTGGAGAGGGTGTGTATGATTGATTGTGGAGCAAGGAGAAGGCCTTGAAGGCTCTGAACTATCTATTTAGAACTGCTGGCTCTAAAACCCAGTTGTACATTGCTTTCTCTTTTTGTGCCAATCTTACATCTTAAAAAAATATAACTTTTATGAATATCATCATTAGTGCTATAAGCATAGGGAAGTATAAGTTAATTCTACAGTAAAGTGATTATTAAATCCATTAGTCATATACAGGGAATCCATAATTAACTTATTCTCCAGCATCAAGTAAATGATTCTACTGTGTGCTTTAAGAAAGCAATTGTTCACTAATATGCAAAATACAGCAGAACTATTAGATCATAAAGCTATGCAATCTTATAATTAAATTATAAATTTTACATATTTTAATAATGTGCTTTATATACTTTAATTGTTTTCTACGCAAGATTAAAAGGAGATGCCAGGGTTTTTCTCAGACATATTATATCTTGACCTGGACCTTGCAATACTTAATAATAATGGATGAGCATCTACCAGGGATGACAGCAGTCTTTCAGCAACGTCCGATGACTTCTTTGCGTTGTTGCCAAGGACGAAAATGAAGATATGCATTAGTCTTAAGTGGAGTTGCAGCCGTACCCTTGGGCTTTCTATTGTTTTCCCCCTGTTCCGTTAGAACAGCCACAGGCATCCATGTTCTCCCTTCCCAGGCCATGGGAAGGGGCCAGCCCCCATTCCCGCTGCCTTGACTGTATATGTGGGTAAAAGCAACACGCACAGTACATTCTCTGCAGGGGATTTATGTGCCTGCTTGAGCAATCTATTGTTGTTATTGTGTTTCGGATTAAGTAATGATGCCATTCTTTTCTATGTGCGCAATTAAGTGTGTTTGAAAGAACTGGGAAATTCCACGGATCTGTGCCGTGGGGGGTTGCCTCTATAACCCTGTGCTTTTCCAAAGCCTGATCGCTGCCCTGGGAATGGTAGGACAGGTTTCTTTTATTCTCCCTGGGGGACGGAGTGGGGTGTGGAGCCAACCTTTCTCTCAGATCGTCACGCTCTTCCAGCCCGCTTTCCAGTTTTCAGAAGTGACGTCGCATTGAAGATGCCTTCCACGCAAGCAGAATAAACAGTTCATTCATGCCTTCATTCATTCAGCCACTTATTGAGGATACCACAGGCGCAGCCCTGAGCTCAACGTGGGGTGTAAAGATTTAAAAGATGAGCTTTTTTTTGGCCAGAGTTGAGTGTAAGAGGGACGGGGGAAGGGATGGGCACAATGTTGAGACTGGAAGGTGGGCAGAAGGCCAACCTTGGAGGATCGTGTGAGTCATGCTAAGGAGTGGGGACTTGATCCTGAAGGCTGAGGAAAACCCCTGAAGGATTCCAGGCTGGGGAATGGTGAGATTGGTTTTATTTTTCACAAAGAAGCTGGTATATTTAGGGGACCAACAGAAAGGTCGCCAATGTCCCAAAATATCTCCCCTGTGGGGTTTGCCTGAAATTCTCAACACCAAAGAAACTTTCCTCTGGGTCACTATCCTATAGACGCCATCTGCTTTATTTCTGAATGGCACTCATCACCAGGGTATGGCGGAAAGTTGTGGAAAAGCAGAGACGGGGAGTGAGCCACTGGGAGCTACAATGTTCCTTCTAAAGAATAGGTCCCATCTTTAATACCGCCCGGAAGGGAGCTACTAAGCCTGCAGGAGGTCTAAGGCCGTGGCACAAAGGAAATGCATGAAGAAATCAGACTCACCGAGCCGCCTTACTGGGACCTTCTTCCACCAAACCAACTTGGCTTCCTAGAATTGGCCGAGAGAGCAAAAGCCCATTTCATTTGCGAGCTCTGGACACAAAATCATTCTCTGTGGCAGCTCCGATATTGGCAGATGGGAGATTTAGCTCTGTCCTGTTTATAGAACAGCAGCTGATAGATAGTGACTTCGTAGTTGGATATTTATGAGAGGTTTCATTTCAAATAATATAGTTTTGGCCCGTGGCAATGCGAAGGCTCTTACCCATTATTACCGCAGAGCTAAATCTTTAGGATATTGTAACCTTAACGGCAGGGTCGGTGCGATCTACCCGGAAGAACTGGAAAAGTTAATATTTCTCAAAGCAATGAAAGCTTTATTATAAAAAGTCTCATTAGGAAGTTATCTGTCCCTAAAACATATAGGCTATCAGAAGGCCAGGTATAAAAAATAACAACTTTTCATACTTTCCTCTCACCCTATGACTTCTATCACATAACAAGGTAATTAAAAAGCAAACACCTTGCCGTGCCCTCCGGCCAGGTCCCAGGACAGCAGCCTTGGCTAACTCAGTGCTGTTCCCAGGCCTGTAGACTGTCCTGTGTCCTGACTGTCCTGGGTCCCCAGCGGTAAAAGAAGACTATCCTTGCTTTAATACCACCTGGGCAAGTCTTCCAGAGCCTGTGGGTTTTAAATCTTTGGAATGTTGTGGGAGATTCTGGGCAGCTGAGGATATTACTGGGTGTGGAGAAGGCGGGCGGGAGGGGCCTACAAAGCCCCTTAAAGATGGGCAGAGAGAACCAGCAGGGAAACACCGTGTCCCGGCAGCTCTTCTCAAAGGGACTGCTCACAGAGGCTCTCTGGTTTTGGGGAAGACAGAATAAAAGCTGAAGCGGTTGGTAAAAATTAGGCAAGAAACCAGGGTAAGAAATAACTTAGCTGAAGGCTTCAACGCATGTGTATGTTTGTAATGCAGGAAATTGAGCAGGACCTCAGCACCTTCTCCCGTCTTGCAGGCCAGGGAGGACTTACGCCTGGTGTTATGGGATGCCTCGTGCAGTCCCTTGTCCCCGCCTAGGATTCATGTGTTTAAGTCCTAGTCCCCAGAGCCTCAGAGCAGGACTGTATTTGGAGACAGGGTCCTTAAAGAGGGACTAAGTTAACAGGAGGTCACTTGGGTGGGCCCTCATCCAGTGACTGACCGCCTCACAAGAAGAGGAGGTTAGGACACGGACTTACAGAGGGGTAGGGTCGTGTGAGGACAGGAGAGGAGATGGCCCATGGGTCAGCTGAGTAGAGAGGCCTCAGGAGGAACCAACCCTGTGATCACTTTGATGCTGAATGTCCAGCCTCCACAATTGCGAAAAAATAAGTTTCTGTTGTTTAAGTCACCCCACGTGTGGCACTTTGTTAAGACAGCCCTAGCAAATGGGTGCAGCTGGTGAAGTCCCTTGGGGGGAAGGGAGAGAAGAGCAGACTCTAATACAGGGGCCCCCAACTTCTGGGCCGGGGACCGGGACCGGTCTGCACCTGTTAGGAACCAGGCAGAACAGCAGGAGGTGAGCTTGAATGCAACGTGCTTGACATATCCCAAAGCCATCTCCCCGACCCGGTCTGTGGAAAAATTGTCTTCCACGAAACCGGTCCCTGGCGTCAAAAAGGCTGGGACTGCTGCTCTTATGCACCATACGTGATGTCCTTCTCTTCAAAGTGTGAACCCCGCGATAGGAGCTCCACCTTGTCCTGTGCCTGGGATCTTCTCCGGGCTGCGTCAGCCTTCCGCTGCAGATTCTGCTCTCAGGGACTCTTACCTTGGCCCAGGTAAAATGCTGGGTTCCAAGAGTTTAAGGCTAGGTCTTTTCTCCATGCATTTTATCTCATTAATTTGATTTTTAAAAGTTACTTTCTTGTTAGAGTCAGTATTTCTTCAACACCTATAAGTATGGAAAATATTCTGTTTCTTGCTGTTTTGTTACTAAAGAGTCTAATGTAGTATTTTCCAAAGTGTATCCCCTAGAATATTCATGAGATACTCTAATATATTTTACTCACAAAAAAACAATTCTATTGTCAAATAAATTTGAGAAACATTATTATGCTCCTCTCCTATACCTTCGTAATGCACATTACCATTTTAACGCTGTGAGAAGTCCTGCATGAAAGAAAGCTTTTAACTTCATCTCATCCAGTATCTTACAAAATTATTTGACCAAAAATGCCTTTTTATCCCCAAATCATCTAGCCAAGGTGGTGTTTCAAGAAATATAATCACAGTAGGTTATATTCACTCGGGCATTGTTAGCACTGCAGATATTTTTGCTCATTTTATCTTGATAACAGGATAAGGGGGCACCTGCATTTCCTCTTGGATGAAGCCGTAAGTGAGAAGACAATAAACGTCCAGTAGAAAGGTTTCCTTGGGCAGGAGACGTATCAAGGAGTGGTCTTCATTTCAGCTCTGCGTGGGGCTAGGCTGCTAATTTATATTCAGTAATCCTATACGAGACAATTTTTTTAAGAGTTTGGGAATGGTGGATATGAAAGCTCTGATTTTATTATGTAAAAATAAGAACGTATGGGATGTGTGTTTAAGGGACTGACGTATTAATTAGAAATTCTAGACACTCTAACCTCACACTCTTCGCAGCACTGATTTCCTATTTAAAGGGGCAGGAGAAGTCAAATGGACTCTATCTGGAGCTGTCTGACTGGACTTCAGTGTTAGCTACGCCCAGACAAGAGTGTCTGTTCTTGAAAGTAGAAACTGCTCTTTGTCTTTAAGGTTCTCTTAACTCAAGAAGTGTGGAACCATTAGGTGCCAACAAAAACCAGTTAAATCAAAAACTGTGATTTTTTAAGCCAATAGTGTCTTTTATTTTTATAAAGCAACCTAACAGCAAAAGTCCCAGCAAAAATAACTCTTATTGAACATGCAACAATATGCCGTAAGTGCACTGCACACTTTGTATTATTCAAGCCTGTAAGGACGTTTTCTTATTTTACAGAGAGGAAGGTAAAGTTCAAAGAGGTTAAGTGAGGTCAGACAACTAACTGGTAGCAGGTAGGGCCAGGGCTCCAACCCAAGCTGACCGAGGTCAAAGTCATGGCTCCTGACTTCTCCAGGGTACTGCTTGGATTTCTCACACGGTCAGCTCGCTTCTTCTCATCACCCTTGTGAGTTATTGGCTTTGAAGATGGAAAATTCAGTGGATACTTCCAAGGTAGGAAGGAGAAAAAGATATTCTCATTACTGTTTGTATTTATTTAATTCCTATTATTGTCTAACTCATATCCAGATTCTGGAGACTTCTAACTACTTTTAATAAGAGGAAGGAGACCTGTCTTGGGGTGGTGAACTCACAACACAATATACAGATGATATATTATAGCAGGGGTCCCCAAACCCCCGGGCTGTGGACCGGTAATGGTCTGCTACCTGTTAGGAACCGGGCCACATAGCAGGAGGTGGGTGGTGATCAAGTGGGCCAAGCTTCACTTGAATTACTGCCTGAGCCCTGCCTCCCATCTCTCCCCACCACCCCCACCCTGTCCATGGAAAAATTACCTTCCACTAAACCAGTCCCTGGTGCCAGAATGGTTGGGGACTGCTGTATTATAGAACCGTATCATCAATCAATCAACAAACGTCAAGTGCTGGCGAGAATGTGGAGGAAAGGGCACCCTCGTGCACTGTTGGTGGGAATGCAGATTGGTGCAGCCAGTGTGGAATGGAAAAAGTATGGAATTTCCTCAAAAAATTAAAAACGGAACTACCTTTTGACTCAACAATCCCACTTCTAGAAATACATCCAAAGAAATCCAAAGTGCTAATTCGAAAGACTATATGCACCCTATGTTGATTGCAGCATTATTTACAATAACTAACATCTAGAAACAGTGCAACCAAGTGCCCATCGGTAGATGAGCGGATAAAAAAGCAGTGGTACATTTACACAATGGAGTACTACACGGCCATGAAAAAGAAGGAAATCTTACCTTTTGTGACAGCATGGACAGAACTGAAGACTATTATGCTAAATGAAGTAAGCCAGTCCAAAAGACAAATATTATATAATCTCACATGTGGAATCTAATGAACAAAATAAACGAACACACCAAATAGAAACAGTGCATACGTAGAGCAGACTGACAGCTGTCAGAGGGGAGGGGGGTAGCAGAGCTGGGTAAAAATGATGAAGGGATTAAGCAGTATATATATTATATATATAAAATGTATATATTTGACACAGACACCGACAACAGTGTGGTGATGGCCAGAGGGAAAGGGAGTGGGGGAGGTGGAGGGGGCTAAAGGGGGACAAATGGGGGCGGAAAGAGCCTTGACTTTAGGTGGTGAGTGGATGATGCAGTGTGCCGGTGCTGTGTTACGGAGTTGCACACTTGAACTCTATATGGTTTTATTAACCAATGTCACCCCAATACATTCAATTAAAAAACAGAAAAAAAAAGAAGGAGGCAGAATGGGTGTCAAGACCAAAAAGATCTGGGTTCAAACCTCACCTGTGCCAATTACTAACTGTATAACCTGAGCCAGGCAGTCTCATCAAATTGCTGTTTTGTTTTTGTTTTTTTTTTTTTGCACCTACAAAATGGGTTAACAGCATCTACTTTATAGGATTATTGTCAGAGGAGAGACAGGGTAGGTTAGAGGCTTGGGACATGATTGGCACCGAACATACTGTCGCTGTGGATTAGCACGTAAACGCCACGACCTCCTGTCCTTTTAGGCGACTCATAACATCACGTCTATACAAAATATCTGGGAAGAAGCACCATGAGGAAACCGCTGATGGAGTGCATCGCAGTGATGATTCTTCGTATTTTCCTCCAGGAGACGGAAGACGAGCTGTTTTATGCCTGTGTTCTATTTGGAAAACATTATAAAACTTTGAGCAGACAACGGTGCTGTGATAGCACAGTGCTTATGGAGGCCCTGGAAGCTTTTCTGATAAAGATATAACTTGATTGCCCTTAATGTACTCTCTCCGTTAATACAGCAAGTGAAGGGGAGATAATTTGAAATACCTTCACTACCATTTATAGCGTCAGAACGTACAACTTGCCTTTAAAAATGCAAAAGATTCGTTGCTGTGGAAGGCCTTGCTTATACATACAAATGCATTTTTAAAACAATTTACCTGTGTGGTGCCAAGAGGATTCATGGTCTGAGATCTCTCACCTTGGTGGAAGTGAAATAGGATTTTCTTGCTCGCTGTGTTCTCGGAGCAGCTAGCGGGGTCAGAGATCCATTGGGGGGCAGCAGGGGAGAGGGTGGCAGGATGCCTGCTGAAGGAACCGGTGAAAGAACAGGTCCTGTATGCTGAAAGATGACTTTAGAAGTCCTTTCTGGGGAAGAATTTTCTGAGGTGGTAGCAAAGATGGCGGCAATACCTCTGCCTTGAATTTCTGGGGTGTTAGAGTCCTGGCAGGTTGAGAGACCCTCGACGTGGGCCACAGACAACGCCGTTTGCATCCTGGTGGGGTTGTGGCTTTTGCTGCCCCGTGGGTGCTGTCATCTCGTGGAGCTGCTTTGGCAAGGCAGAGCGGGATTGTTTGAGGAGGTGTTGGAATCAGCAGAAGGAACGCTGACTTAGGAGACGGGGCGTCTAGTCCCGCTTGTGTCCCGGGTTGATCTCGGTGCGTCCCGCCATGTTCTGATCCTTCTGGACTAAGATGTCAGATAAGCTGGTTGGACTTCTTCCCCACCCTCATTTTCTAGGGGATATAATATCTGCATAATCATGGATCAAATTAATTAGGACCTGCTCCTGTTATATGTTTCCAAACTACTTTCACATTTATAATCTCACTTTTAACCCTGTATGAACTGGTGAGAGAGGAAGGGAAAATATTTTTGTTCCATTTAACTTATTAGAAACAGGCAAATCGAGACTAAGTTATTGGCAGAGCCCAGATCTCTGGACTCTCATTCCTGGGCTTGTAGACTGAATTCAACTGGATTAGTCTTTTGGGATATGTGTGAAAGGATATGCAATTGGATGCTTTGTGGGGAAAGATAACTAGGTAAGTTATATTAAGTTATTACAGAAGTGGGTAAAATAAAGTTCTATTTCCCTTCCTGGGAATGTATCTTTGAATTCCTCTGTGAAATGCATTAGAATGTTTTGTTAGGATTTAAGAAATATACAAACCCAGAAAAGGTACACCTCATATTCTTTTAAATGGATAATTCCTCCTGGGACTTCTTTACATTCTGAAAATTCACTTTATTATTACATTCTAAGGTTTGTGGCTTTAAATGCCATGGCATCTGAGGCCAGCACTTATTGCTGATATTTGTGGTTATCACTTTCCTCTGTCATCCTCTCCCATTTCCTTTGTTTTGATCCATAGATACAATTTGATTTATGAATGAAGGCTTTTTGATTTTTCAAGATATATTATGGTGAATTGGTTCAATAACTTGTTATTGAAAAGCTAAATCCATCAGGGACGTATTTTCCTACTTCCCCTACAAAGAAATCTCATCGAAATCAACTTTATTCATCATCATGCCATATTCTTGTGTTTGTTAAACATGCCCATAAAAGTATTCAATCTAAAGAGCCAGCTTCAAGGCATTCTGAAATTTGGAAATTAAGTGATTGTCTTAATCCACGACATAGTAAACACAATGTAATTCAAAGGGCTCTGATGGAGAATTAGTTGGCGGGCCAGACTAAACGAGGCCCTAAAAACAAGAAAGGAATTGGCGTTTGGAGACGCCCGTTTACATTACAAGTTTGATGATCTCATAGTCCTCTGTCGAGCCCTGTCCCTTTGTCACTGTGAGTGCTTCACAAACCTTTTGGGATCACAGCCTTAACCTCCTTGAGAGGCAACTAGGAGGCGTCATTCAAGCCAGCTGACTCCCACCTCCCCCTCTTTGCAGAAGCCAAAGTCTCTGGCTGGCTGTCACCTAACTTTTTGCTTTCCTCTGAAGGCTTTTCGTTCATTTGCATGACTGTCAAAGTTTAGTGACGCAAAACCTGGGAGACTGCTACTTCTCTGTGTTCCCGCTGAACTCTCCAAATACACGCTTACCATGGGCTGACTTTTTGTCATGCGGCAGCCATATTGGAAGTAGAACCTTCTTGGAACTACCGTAAAAGGTCCGATGAGACGAAGGAAAAGCTTTGCTTTATGCCTGCTGTAGACATTATTCTCATTCAATAACCGTATCATATTGAGTTGGGCTCTCCCCTTCCATGTGGCAGACACTCTATTATTTTTCTTCCTAGAAAATACAGCTTTCCCGCACCTGTTGTCCTTCACTGAGGCCTTTGCCATCTGTCTTCCCATCTGGTTCTACATTTAAAAAAAAACATCTGGAGAGCTTTGAAAAATACAGATCTTGAGTCCATAGGTCTGGGGTGAGACTCTGGCATCTGCCTGTAAAGCTCCCTTGGTGAGTCTTATGCTCAACCAGGCTTAGCAACCACCATTTCGAAGCCGTGTGTCAGAGGTACTCCACACCAAGTTCAATGAGCCACTAGCAGGACTCACGGGACTCAGCACAGAGAGGTCACTCCTGGCCATGATATATTCTGGCCAAGGATACAAAGTACAATCAGCAAAGGGGAAAGGCACATGAAGCCACGTCTCGAGGACACCAGGCACAAGGTTCGAGAGTCTTCTCCTCACGTAGTCACCAGGCTGTGCTTAATCCCTCCGAGATGGAGTTGTGACACCGTGTGTGGAAAGTTATCTACCAGTCAGGTCATCAGGGACTCAGTTTCCGAGATTTTTCATCAGGGGCCAGTCTTATAGTCACCTTCTGCTTAACGTGAACCAGAATTTCAGACTTTCTGAAGAGAAGCAGCTGGTCAGCAGAAGTCGCACAGTTTGTACGAACAGTTCAGGCACCATGGGCCACTCTTACCAAGTAGGGAATAATGGGAATTCTCCCCAAATCCAAATTCTCGGATGCCACCTAGGGCATCTTGCCAACAGAAGGATAGCAGTCTCGGGCTTATTATGTTTTCCTAGCCAGTATATTAACCAAGTTTCTGTATTGGTTGTATCTCCAGATGAAAATGGAGGTTCAGGTGGTGGAGTCTGAAATCCTATTCCTTGAGGGTTTTAATAAAATGCATGCCTTAACTTGAATAGGAAGCAGGCCATGAATGTGGGGTATGGACCACCTGACCTTCCAAGACCATTGAGGTCCTGGCTGTAGTCAGGGCTTAGAGAAGAGACGCAGAAGTCCTCCAGGGTCACCGACACATTCGGTCAACACACAGCTGCTAACTCACCTTTCGTGTTCTCTTCCCCTTTTCAGTTTTCCAATGGGGTTGTTTTCGCTCTAATTTCTAGAAAGGCACAATTGTAAGTCATGAGATGGGGTGATCAAAGCCTACTTCACATCCAAGTCACTGAGAGCTGTGAGTCACGTGACTTCCCTTCAAATCCCCCAAAAGAAAGCATAGTTTTGGAACTCCACCTGGCGGGCCTCCAGGAATATCCTCAGGCATGCGTGTTTTTGTTAGCAGTACCTGGTGTGACACTTTGATCTGCTGCAGCTGGAGGAGTCTCCCTGCACCCACGGCCTCCCAAGGGTGCCAGGCAGAGTTGAGCCGTCTGCTCTCAGGCACGTGGATGGCAAATCAGAGGGGAGAGATGATTTGGGAAATTTCCAGATGGAGACTAGAAGTTTATCTGAGTATTTCATTATCCTACTGCATTTCATTACTCAACTCGTACATTTTCTTCCTTCTAAAAATGAGACGTTCTCTCAGTTCATTTGTCTGTTTACTTTTATTCAGTTCACCTATTCAAGTGCACGGAAGAACAGGGTTCCTTGTATACAATACAACTCTTCTTGCACGCTGGCAGCCACTATCCTTTAGCCTTGCTTATCAAGAGGTTAGTCTTAATATTTTTTTACCCTAGAAGTAACAGTGTTGAACAAAGTGCATCCCGGGACTGATCTGGAACCTGTCTGTAAATCTGTCTGCAGGTAGGATGCTTGGGAAGATATAGAAGATATCAGGAGTTTTTACTGAGAACTCCAATGTCGTAGCCCACATCAAGTTCGGAATGATACAAAATCCAAGAATTTTCTCCCCCCCAAAGTGTATCCTCAAACTACAAAAATCTCATTTAACAAAAACAAAAGAGAATTTCAAAACAATAAAGAAGGCTTGGAAGGGAGTCTGCGGCGCCTCGGAGAGGGGGACGTTTCGGTAGCTCCGGGCCCGGCCGCCTGACGGCAAAGGCACGTGTCGTGGGGCAGTGGGGCGAGAGGGACATCGACTGTCCGTGTGACCAGCAGTTACCTTCCCTGGCAGGGAAAACCAGGGGTGTGCATGTGTGTGTGCACATGTATGTGTGTGCTGTCTGGCATTAGGGACGTGAGGATGGAAGAGCGTGAACCTACTGTGTTCTATGACGTGTACCTTTTCCAAACGGGCAGTTACAACACTCATCCTACAGATGACCACTTGATTTGGTGGGTAGCTAATGTGGTATATTTATTTCACAGTTTCTCAATTTAAAGTGTTCTTCATATAAGGCTTATATGGGGTTTCAGGAAAGATATTTCCTTTCAAACCTTTTTTGAAAGATCACAAATACAATTGAACCATACAACTACCTTGCGCCTCTGTCAGCAACCCCGTTCCTATTAGAAACATTTTGTTAAAAGCTCAGGTGATCAAACCCATAGAAACTAAATTGTGAGAAGTATCATAATGGGAAAAAGAATGCGAGTCTGCGGTGCAGGGGATTACAGAAGAAAGACGATCTTCCAAAGCCGTGGGTTCTTTCTGAAAGGAAGGGTAAAGGCATGCATTTATTAGAAAAAGAGGCTAAGGAATTAAAGGCAGCTGGATTCTTTCAGATGGCTGAGACTGAACCAGAACCCTATATCACAGCACGCTCAGAAATGGCCACTCAGGATGCTGTTGGCTGAGCATGGCCAAGGAGCAAGGAGAGGTGCGTACGTGTTCTTCTGATTTTAGGGTGAGAGGGGCTGGTTCACCTGCAGCCTGAACACAGGTTCTGTAACAAGTCCCCTTGTCACACAGAAAGTTCAGGACACAGGGCCAAGCCACTCAGAGCAGTTCAGCTAGAAGGATCGGGGCTTTGGGCATAGCCAAGCTTGCTGGTGCTGTGCCATGTGTTCCTGGGAAATGCAGGTCACTGGCTAATAAGCATCATTCCTAGTCATTAGAGCATGGGGACCAAAGCTCTTCTCGGAAGGATGTCGGGGGTCTGTGGCTGGGAAAGAGGAGCAGAGAGAAATGGACTCAACGCTGCCGGTCTTCCAGGCAACAGCCCGCACTCAGACTCCTAGAGTTAAGGTGAAAAATACAACAACTTCCATAGAGCAACTTCCATTTCCATTCCCGATATGGGGAAAGGGCTTTAGCGATGTTGAGGGTTGGTGTGCGGATACTAGTAAAGGGATAAGACATGTCAAGTGGGGGATGAAGCCCCAGAGCCCTTCCAGTTGGGGAAGCCATTCTGTATCTTAGAAACAAGGGGTTTATGTGTGAGATCATTGACCCACGAAACTTTTCGTCACTTACATTGGACCTTTCGATGGTAAGATGTATTGGAATTTGGGGACAATTCTGTTGTGGTATTAAATACTGTATTAAACACTCCTCTTGGTATTGAGTTAACACAGTGACTTCCGGTCCATTGACTTAGGCCCACATTTCATTTTAATCAAAAACTGAAAAATGTTGCTCCCTAAATAGGACCAATGCGTTTTATAAGCACTGCAGAGATTTAATAAATAGCGTGTATGATTAGTTCAGAAGCAACCCCTGTCCCTTGAGGGTTACTCAATACCTGTAATGGCCTCCTTCTCAGTTTTCTTAAATGAGGTAATAAATGCAGACCAGGGAGTTACCGAGCAGTTGGCCAGCCCTGGGCAAGTCTGAAATCTTGGGCTCCATTGGCATGGATTTTGTAAAGATAAAAAAAAATGATTGACATTTCTATTATAAGGCTGTGTAAAGCTAGGGCTCCTACAAGTTTAAATGATGGCTGGGGGTCCATTCTCCAAGAAGAAATACTCAGTTCTTATTTTGTTACTTGTAGCCCCATTGGGTTAGGCTGCACACTTGGCCTGAATACCATTCACATCATTATCTCGTCCTGTTGAAGGCCTATGGCATGCAAATTATTCAGCGTACTCTTAAAAATACATGTAGTATGCCCAGTAAAATACATTGGCTAGCATAAAAATCAAAGGAAAGAGTAGTTTGGAATATCGATCGACATTGCTGGGGTTCTGAATTGTGAAATAATCCACAATCCTTCCCATCTTATCTCGGAAGACCAGCTTGAACTTGTCACTGGTTTTCATAGTCAAGTTGCTGTAGTCGACGTTATCCCCCGAAATTTCAATGGTGGCAAAGCTGATCTTCCGTTTGAAGCTGGAGATGGAGCTGTTGATGATGTTAGTGATATTGACCTCTTCCACTTCCTTCGGCATCTCCTAGTTCACAGACAACGCGGTTAGTTGAAAGGGTTGACGCGGCAAAATAAAGAAGCGGGTATTTATATACTTTGAGGTCTAAATATTGCATAATTAGGTTTGGTAGAGAATGGCATTGAGCGTGTCAGAAATTGGCTGGTTAGCCAGACTCGGCAGTCCTGTTGTCCTGCTTGGAGGCACTGACCCCTGGTCATCAGCTTGTACAGTGGGGAAGAGTAACCATCACCCACTCTAGCTATGCAGGGCTGTCTGCTAACTGCTACATCCACGTGCTTAATAGATAACAGCCATTAGTATTATTCTGAGAGCTGAACCTCATTTCCAGAGAGACACGCAAATCCAGAAGTTTACCACAATGTGATTTGTCCATACATTTTCCAGTAAACCACGATTTGTATCATTTAAAAAAACAACAGGGCAACAAAAGAATTAAATAGTAAATATATATGAATCTGAAACTTGTAAGCAGCTGACCTTGTTTGGTTTAATATTGGGATTTTGTGGATGCTTGTTCTTGTAGTTGTGATTCTGTGGTGCGTACAGATAACATTCTGCTGGAAAATTGAACGTATCACTGTCTCACAGGATTTGGTGAAAAGGACAGTCTTTTTCAAGAGGTGTCCTGATTTCCAGAAGCTGCTACCTGACCCAGGACAAGGATCACCACAGCAAAGGGAATCCCTGGGGGCAGGACCGGTCCCGGTCACCTCTGCTGACCAGCACCGGCCCCAAACTCTTACCCTGTCCTTGGCTGCCATCTGCTGTAAGGAGCTGTAGTGGGCGACCGCGTACTCCAGCAGGGCCCCGAACACAAAGCTGAAGCAGATGCCCAGGTACACGTCGATGGCCTTGATGAAGCAGTTGGTGTTGGGGAGAGAAGTACGGGACCCGATCATCAGCGTGGTCATTGACAACACGGTGGTCACTCCTGGGAAAACATCGGGCCATGTTCCCACGTCAGGGGCCAGTGAACCTTCTGCCATTGGCTGGCAGACTTGGGACTTGGGACTTGGCAAGGTGGGGACAGGACTCAGGAACGGAACTTAGCTCATTCTGAAAAATCTGTGGCCATCTGGGACGGGTGATTGGTCCGTTTTGTACAGATATGAGTGACAGGGCTTCCTGAATGTTTCACCTCCTGTCTTCTCATTGGAAGGGGGTGTTCAGGATGCAAAATAACTGACAATAGACCATCTATTCACAATATTCCCTTATCCGTCACTGTAAAATGTAAGCTTAAAAACACACTACTGTTAGAGCAGTCTCTGTGTCTCTCTTTTTCTTTCTCTCTGTGAAAGAACCTTTCAGGAAACCAACTTCTGGCACTGCCCTGTGAATATTAATGAAAACACCGGGAGAAGAACAGGAGGCGGGGGGAGGACCTAATAACCGAGTTCTCAGAAATCTTCAGTTGGAGCTGCTCACCAATGCAGGTTCTGGCCGGAACTGAATCGAGGGAGATCCAAAACGAAACCCAGGACAGCACCACCAGGAAAGTGGAAGGGACATAGGTTTCCAAAATGAAATACAGGACATTCCTCCGAAGCTCAAATTGCAAGACCAATCGCGTGTAATTTCCTGAGAGGGCAAACAAGAGGTGGGAAATGCTGGCTGCTCCCACAGCAGAGCGGTTTCCCCGCGGGGTGTTTAATTTAGCTGCGTATATTCACATTAAGCTGTTTGTTATTCACCAAAACCGAGTTAATCACGAGCTGACAGTACAGCTTTTACATAAGAAAATGCTGATGTGCCGAGTGGGGTTTGTAGGGGTGCTGATGACCCCGACCCATGATCCTCTCCCCATGCCTTTCTCTGTCATACTATACCTGCAGCATCGTAATTGCTGGTGTCCTTGTCCTCTCCCTCACCAGACACTGAGCCCCTTGGGGGCCACGTCAGTACTGGGTGTGGAGCAGGTAAAAGTGCCAATCCCAAACCCTGCCACCCCACCACGCTGCAGAGGGGCCCCTGGGCCCCAAAGGGAGACGTAAGTGCAGACGAAATCCTATCTCTGACCCAGTTGTTTTACGCTTGCACTGTCTGTCCCACCAGGTACCTGTCTCCTGCTGTGTTCTGGTGACCAGGGTGAAATAGCGCTGTATGGTGTACTGAGCCAGCCGCAGCTTCTCCAGCCCACGCACGGAGTCGTTCCCGCGCAGCCAGCTGAACTCCACGTCATTGCCGTCGTAGCCCCCTGGCAGGTGAGACGGAGCCCTGGTCAATGTGAGACGGAGGCAGGTGGAGCGGGCCTGGACCGTGCTGCCCTGCGCAGACAGCAGGAGCGCCATCTTGCTGGTGCTAAGTCTGGGGCTGATTCCATGTAAACCTTGGCACAATCTCTCAAGTGTCCCTGCAGTGTCTGCTCAGACTGAGATGGCCTGCGAGGGGGCTGTGTGCCTTCCGCTGAGAACCAGTTCAGTGCAAAGTATATACACCTGCTAGGGGATAAGCCTCCAGAAGTGGCCTCTCGCACTATTTAAATATTTATTGGACACCTATACATGAACGCACAAAATCTATGCCCCCAGGACAGTCTGGCGTCTCCGACAGTGTTCCCCGGGACTTCGCAATTGGTCTGTTCCTATGTCCACATGGGCGGAAGGGACAAAAACCCGAAAACCCTGCAGCCAGCCACTTCACGGATGTCTACACACACAGACGTTTGCTAAACCTCAGAGCAGTTTTACCCATGGAGTTGATGGCAGTGGTAGGAGCTGCCTTTTGGTAAACACTTATGTTAAGTCCTCTACACGCATGTTCTCTAATGTTCTCACACACTTACAAGGTAGACATTCCTATTTTTCTTCTTTTTCTTTTTTTTTTTGGCTTCCTGGATCCTTCCTGTCAAAAGCATCTCACAAAGCAGAAAGAAAAGCACTTCTAGACATTCCTATTTTTCTTTATTTCCTTACATTGAATGTTTTTTAAAATTTTTCGATTGCAGTTGACATTCAGTGCTCTATTAGTTTCGGGGATACAGCATAGTGGCTAGATATTTATATATCTTACAAAGTGATCCCCCAATAAGTCTAGTACTTGCTTGGCACTACCCATAGTTACTACAACGTCACTGATTAGATTCCCTATGCTGACCTTTTCCATTTTCTGAAACTGGGATGGATCTCACAGTTGATTTATGTATATAGACAAAACATGGTAAATGTTATGTGTACATATAATTCACCATGTGACCCAGCATTAACTCCTAAGTATCGGCCCAAGAGAAACCAAATCGTGTCCAGCAAAAGATTTGTACACAAATGCCCACAGCAGCATTCCCCATCAGCGCTGAAAGGTGGGAACAAGCCAGCGGCGTCATACTGCTGGTATTCTTTCTATGGGATGACAAGGAACAAAGCGGTAAAAGGGGACGAAGTGCTGATACAGGTGCTGACGTGTACGGACCTCAGAAGCAGTATGCTAAGTGAAAGGAGCCAGATGCAAAAGACCACCTATGGTATTGATCCTATTTATATGCAATATCCCAAAAAGGCAAATTCACAGAGATAGAAAGTAGATTGGTGGTCGCCTGGGGGCTGGCGGGGGCAGTGGAAGTGACCTAAATGGGCACAAGGGGTCCCTGTGGGTGACGGAAATGTTCTCAAGATAAAATGTGGCAGTGGTCGCGCAAACTCACTAAACAGCTTTGAGCTGTACTCTTACAATAGGTGAATCTCTGGAATGTAAATATACCCCAAGGAAGCCGTTAAAAAATTATTCTTTGAGTCAGATACTATTATTTTTCCCACTTTACTCCTGAGGAAACTGAGGTGCAGAGATGTCAGCTGTCCCAGCCTGGAGTCACATGGCCAGCGACGGGGACAGCCCTGTGATTCCGGTACCTGGGATCTGAAACATGGAACCGCATTGCCTGTGTCTCCCCAGCCTACAGGGGCGAATGGGGCTCCAGAGCTGGGACTGGCATTCTGTGGAGTCTTCACTACGGTACCCACTGCCTCAAGCAATGAACTCCCATCCAAGGGCAGGGAAGCGGCCACGCGCTCTGAGGCAGTTTCCAGGTAAAAACTCCCATGGGCTTTCCCATAGAAGCACCCCAAAATTTCTTGAAGTTAGCTGTCCAAATAGGCTTAGGAACTGAAAGAAATAAAAAAATATATCTAAAAAAAGTGAGTCATCCAAGCCCCTCCTTGGCCAGTTTGTTGTGTGGGATGGTGTCAATTCTTTTCCAGGGATGGTGTTCAGTACAAAACCCTTGGAGAGGTTTCTGTACCCAAATAACTGCTAATAAACATTCAGCGAAAGCATCCTCTGCTCGCTGGGGGTGGTCTCCGTGCAGACAGAGCGCTGGAGTTTCCAGGAGAATCTCGCTCCTGGGATTCGGGATGAGAACAGCCACATGGGCAGGGCCATTACTTTTGCCACGTGGGGCGGAAAATGAGTTCTTGTCTTGATAACCTCCAGCTTTATGCTGCCCCCAAACAGCTGTATTGCTTCCAGAAGGTTATGTGCGCATTTAATCAATAAGGTAATTAATCTGCCTGTCTGAGTCTTTAATTAAATGCCTGCCTCTGAAAAATGACCGTGGCCTTGTAACGGTTGTGTTCTCACACGTCGGCCACTGCGTGCTTGAGGGCCCCCTGGTCCTCAGCGCCTGACTGGAGCCTTCCCTCCTCGCACAAGCCACGCCCTGATTCCCCAGTGACTCCTGTCTGTGGCTCTGTTTCCCCGGGACACCTACCCCAGGTACCACATTCCCGAGTTTGGTGGGCATTTCCCAGTAGTTTACTAGGGGATGATGGTGATTACTTAGCCATGCCGTTTGACACACATCGGCGTGTGGTAAACACCGTTTCTTCACCGTAAGCAGCTCCCCAGACTGCAGTTTGGAGGCCTGCATGCCGGAAGGACCATGCTAAGCTTTATCTACATCATGCCGTTTCTTTTAGGAGTTGAGAGCAGCTGTGTGGTGACTGTCCAGGGGCGCGTTATATGTTTGCTGCTTCTAATTTCTGCTGTGTCCTTTCTGGCTTCCATGCCTTAGCGGATTCTGGGTCCCATTCCTAGTCCTAGTGACCCCTATTTCCTTAGCTGGCTTGTCCAACTCTTCAGTGGAAATATTCTATGACAATGCACAGTGGTCCTGCCCGAAAGACGTAATTTTGGAAGTTTTATCTTTGAGCGTCTCTAAGTTTCTCTGGCTGGACGGTCAGAAGGGCCATCTGATGTAATCAACGTCAAGGAAAGAAAGGCCACCGTGTATAGCGCACTCTCTGTGATCCCGCAGATCTAAGTCACTTGGGACCATCAGCTCAGGGACCTGCGGGATGTATACTCACAGCTTTCCAGTTGCAGTTGGCATGTCTGTGTGTCCATGGGGTATTTAGACAGGTCCATGTTACACGCGACAGTCGTTGTGATCCTGGGGGAGGAAGAATGGATCCGGAAGTGTTATGAAGGTGCTACGCATCCCCCTTCAAGGGCCACTGCAAGAGGACTTTGCCCTTGCACCTTATGGTGAATGTGTGACTTGGAACCTGCATTCAAAGCGTACCTGAGGTTTTCTGGGCTAAGCAATACCTGTGCCCCTCGGTTAAATCCGGGGTCCAGAGTGGAGGAAGTTGGAATGTTGGCAGCTCAGAGGCAAACTCCCAACAGTATCGCAGAACAGAATCACTCACTGGCTGGAGATGATACTGCATCCAGTTATTACATTGCATCCTTAGGACAAACCGTGAGAAGCCAGAACAGAGAGCGCTGTCACTACCCTCACTGTTGACAGCAGACATAGAGGCTCCCTTAGGTCCGCCTGGCTCTCGGTGGCAGAGCTGGGGCTGGAGCCCCGGTAAAAGACTGGACAGTCCCCCAGGTCCCTGCCTCCTGGGGAGATCAGCATGCAGAGGAAGTGAGGGGCATCAAAGGGCACCAGTCACTGTGGTTCTGAGGGACTAACAACCAGAGATGTTCAATTAAGCATCAGCTAAGCCCTCACAGTGGAAATTTCAATTGGCAGACCTTGAGCTTCCTTTTTCTTCAGTGTCACACATTTTCATGAAGCACCTTTATTTATTAAGCACTGTGCTGGGCGCTTGGGAAAGTGGAAATGATGATGGCACGGTGCCCACTTCTTTAAGGGAGAGAGAATAACAACTGACCGACCACGAGCCTGTCCCTAGGCTCACTGCTTTGTGGGCTTCATCTCTTTGAGTTTCTCTATGGCTTTATGACATTGGACCTCTTACTATTCTCCTGTGCCGCTGAGGAAATGGAGGCTCAGAGACTCAAGTAAGGTTGCCTTAAGGTTGCAGGAGAGGGACCGAGCAGGGACTTGCCCCCAAATCTGTCTAAATCTAGAGCCAGACTATTGACCACCATCCATTTGTGTAAGCCTCGTATGCGGCAGATGCGTTACGTGCCACGACATGGACAGACATGCGCACACGCCTGCATGTGCACACATATTCCCCAGGAACACGGGGAAGGGGGGCATTAATGTGGATTGGAGTTGGGGGTTGAGGGAGAAGTCTCATTAGGCTCCTTGAAAGAGCAATTGGGGTTTTGGCTGATCTTTGAAAAATTCAGTGTAGCCGAGGAGGATCAGATGACTAATCCAGAAATTCACTTCATGGGTTAGCTCGGTCTTTGTTTCACAGCTCCAGCCTCCTCTTAGGGATTAAAGATTAGCCCCATGAGTGCTTGGTTCCTGGCCTTCTCCCCAGGCCTCTGGGAGTGTTCAGTTTGCACAAGCAGTGATGAGCGGCCCCCAAACCTGTTCCCACCGCTTCCCCTGTGGGTTGCCCCTTGTGCAGCACTACGGAACACCTTTGCTGTTCCTGCCACTCACGCCTTGATGAACAATTGGTTGGGAGGATCGTTTGGCCTCAGGGATTTGGGGAAGGGGCAAATGGAAGCCCATGGCTGCAGGCGGCAGAGGCCTTGGGGCCCCGCACTTTGACTCTGTACAAAAACGACTGGGGCAAGTAGAGGTACATTCTGGGGCTATCCCAGCCTCACGAGTCCCAGGGAAGGGAAAGGTCCTGGTATGGGCATCTCTGTTGGCTCTTGCTGCTCCCTATCTCCTTCCCTTGCTAACCTCGTTTTGCTCTCTAGAAGTCAGCTCAGAGTCCCGTGAAAGCATCCTCTCACATCACCCCGAACCCCTCACCTACCCCCCAGCTTGGCTCCCTGCACCCTGGACTTCCTGTGCTAACTCACTGGAGTCAGGACAATGTCTTCCTCCCTCTGTGTCCTCCTTGGCCAGCACGGGGCCTGGCGCAGAGCAGTGGCTCAGCAGATGTTGTTGAGCCAAACTGAATGGAAGGCAGGTCCTTGTGGCAGGGGGTCAAGGGTGGGAGAAAGCAGGAGCGTGAGAAGGGGGACCTCAGCGTGGCTACTGGAGTGCTCGTGAGGACTACTCGGGATGAATCTCTGCCTCTGCGTCCACCTGTTGGCCTCCCAGCCTGGGGTTGCCGGCGCCCGCTCACCTGAGGGCGTACAGGACCGTGCCGTTGGAGAAGAGGCGGATGAGCCTGTTTCCCACGGTGACCTCGTGGAGGAAGGACGTCTTGGACTCCACGATGTAAGTGTCCGGCACCCAGAGGAACTCCACGAGGCGCGCGTCCAGGGTGACACTCTTCTTGCCTTCGAAAACCAGCCGCTGGTCCGTCCAGCGCTGTCTGAGATAAATGGTGGCCGTGTAGTCCTGACAGGGCGGCCAGGGGGAGAAGTGGGTGATGAGAGAGAGATTCCAAAATCAAAAGGGGTCAAGTCTCAGGTCCCTCACCCCCTCCGCACGGGTCAAGTACGCAGGTCTACTGCAATAGGCGCTGGTGAATAAAGTTTGTCTCGGGGGATGGCCGGGAGCCGTATGTGAACCAAGCACCTTATTTATTCAGATGAGAACCTCCACTGGCAAAGGGAAGCCTGCAGGAGCATGCTCAGGGCCTTAACTTACTTGCCCTGGATCACAAAGGCTCCACCCAGCAAATGGTTGAAGGTTTTCGTGAGTTAAGCGCTTAGGTGGTCTTGCATTTATCCCGAATGCACAGTGGGGCCCTTGGCGACCTGCCGTCAGTGTCAATTTGCCTATAACGTGTTTTCCTAAGTGACAGGGTGGTCGAAAGCAGTTATGTGACTGTCGGTTTTCCCCAGCTTGTCTCCGGCTCTGGGAGGAACCACGTGCTATTCCGGCTTTCCCACGGCATGTTCATTCTTTTCCCTGATTTGTAACCCTCACTAAATGTCCCCACTCCCTGTCTTGTTTGTCCCTCCTGGCTTTGAATCCATTTTTTCCCTGATACTCCTTGGATCTGTTTTGTAAGAATCTTCTATCCCTGGCTGGTGTGGCTCAGTGGATTGAGCACCATCCTGTGAACCAAAGGGTCACCAGTTCGATTCCCAGTCAGGGCACCTGGGTTGCAGGCCAGGTCCCCAACAAGGGGTACTTGAGAGGCAACTGCACACTGATGTTTCTCTCCCTCTCTTTCTCCTTCCCTTCCCCTCTCTAGAATAAATAAATAAAATCTTAAAAAAAAAAAAAAGAATCTTCTAGTGTCTTGAGTTTTGGGTTAGGTCCGCACCTTCTGCCATTCTAAGTGCAGAAGGGCCGTAAGTCTGTTCTGTTCTGTTTCCCTGGACCCCCCTTAAACATAAGGAGAGGGACCCGTCGGGGGGCAGACACAGGGGCCACACTTACCATGTTACTCTCCGAAATACTAGAAATACTTGCGATGTCCAGAGTCAGGGCTATCTGAACTGGTTCTCCTAAGATTGAAGGAAAACCAGAAAGATTGACATGGAAACACTAACAAGGTTTCCTAACATCATATTTGCACTTAAAAAAACAAAACAAAACAGAAAATTGCACAAGTAACACTTACCTGATGGAAATTTTTAAATGCTCTAGAAGTATCTAAAGTACAATTTTAATTTCTTACCCTCCCCCCCTTTCCAGAGGAAACATCGTGTGGACTGGGCCTCTTTTTTGCATGAAAAAAGTGCACACCTATATAGTTAGCTTAATGAGAGACCACACTACATTCAGGCGTGCATATTTTAAAGGGTATAATGGTGTTTCCCACTTCATCCTTGGAGGACTTTTCCTACGGTGTTGGCGAGGGACTAATTATTTAGAAATGTAATTGAGATTTGGGTATTTGTGCATGGACAGCTTTTCCCCCTCAGCTAAGTAAATTTACCACAAGAGGGCATTCCAGACTGCTCACGGCTAACTCTCGCTCACCTATGACCTTTCCCCCTCTTCCTTTACCCTTAAGGAGCCCTCCACTATTCAGAATTCCAGAAACTTCCCCTCTCGGGCTGGCGTACAGCTGTCAGGCCTCAATCCTGGAGTTTCGGCAGACAGGCCACCTCCTGGGAGGGCCAGGCCCAGCTCTGGAGACCGAGGCCTTGGAACCACCATTTCCAGAAGCCAGGCCCAGCCAGCCCAGCGAAATCTCTCCCCAGACTGGAATGTGGATGGGAAGCCCAGGAGTCAGAAAGATGCAACTCTGGTCTCAGCTTGGTGACCTGGGAAAAGTCGCCAAATCTGTCAGAACTGCACGTTTCTCACCCGTAAGTAGGGAGAAGGCCAAGGACCCCCTGGGTCATAGGAGAGGGTTAAATGAGATGAGGCGTGATGGCTTCTTTGCAAGGAGAGGACGAGAGGGAATATACATCCAGTGCCTGCCCAGCTGGGCATGGCGCCTGTCACGTAGCAACAGGCGCTCAGTAAATAGCATTTCCCTTCCCTGCCCGCCCTTCCGTAACCCTAGCTAATTCTGGAAGAAGAACAAGTTCACAGATCAGGTTAGTAGGTGCAGTAGCACTCACTTGCAATAAATCATAGGGTGCCTCAGGGGACCGTGACAATGCATTTACCAGGAACAGGAAGGCAGAATTCCAAGGAAGCTTTAAAAACATCTAATCAGCGGGAATCATACAAAGCGACCTAATTGTTCATTGAAAGATTCCCAAGCCATAGAAAATAGGTGGGAATTTGGAAATGGAATTTCAGAACCAATGTGATGAAAAAATAATGACGTTAATGCTTATTGTTAATATTTGGTAGAAAAGGGGAGATCTTTGGGGACAGACCCTAGGAGGTGCCAAAGGAGTGTGATGTATTGAGGGGCCGTCTGCCCCTCAAGGCGGCATGGTGCAGCACCGAGAAGGTTGGGGTCCGAGTGTTTGGATCCCACGCCAGCCACTTCATAGCTGTGTGACCTTGAGCAAATTGCTAACCCTCTCTGTGCTACAGCTTCTCACCTGTAAAACAGAGCTCCTAGTGCCTACCAGGAAGGAATGGGCTAGGAAGTTTACACTACTTTGAGTGCCTGGCGCCCAGTGGACCGTGGGTCAGTGTGAGCTGCCTTCCCCAAGGCAAGTGGAGAACGGAAAACACAACTCCAGCCACACTGTGATTTTTGATTAGTTTGTTTCCATGTGGTCTTGTCCAGGCCTTGCCTCAGCTGGTAGTTTCAAGGGCCGGAGTTCGCTTTCTTCCCCTTGACTTACAAAAGTGCACTGTGCCACCAGAGGGCAGCTTTCTCCTAGGAAAGAGGTCAGTTGCTGACTTGGCTCCTCTAGCTCAGTCCTAGAAACATCCTACGGAGGTCTTGTCTCTTAAGGACCCAGGGGTTCTAGAACCTGGGTGGACAGATGTTGCAGAGCACAATGACCCCTCCACGGGCCCTGCAGCAGCCCTGTGAATGTAGGTTCCTTTAGGAGTCAAAGTGACAAAAGGCACCAAAAGGGGGGCTGGAGGTTTGTGCTTTTGGCCCAAGGACCCCTTGCCCCATTTTCACCCTGGGGGATTGGGCCTCATGTCCCCTTGGGTCCACTATAGGTCCAGCATGAGCCCCTTACCCAAGGTCCCTGCATCTTGCTGACCAGTGAGCAGGCAGCAAGAGGGACAGTGTCCCATCCCAGCCTAACTGGGATTTGGGGGGCAGAGACATTGATGGGGGACCACCCAGGGTGCACAGACCCACATGCCTGTTGTTAGGATTCAGCTGAGCCTGGGAAAACCAGGGGAGGCTGAAGCCCGCCCCCCCAAGGTCCCTTAACACAAGGACCTCACACCCTGATGGTGTGGCCTCAGACCTCTTACGGAGGGAGGTGTGATTGGCCAAGGGCCCCAGATGCTGTGCTCTGGCATCTGTAGACACATTTGTGAACGAGCATGGCAGGGGCTGCGGCAGGCCTGTCCTGGGAGGCCCAGGGGTGGGAGGCTCCTCTAAAGGGAACTTTGGCTCGCGTACTCCCAGGGAGCCTCTCCAGGCACCTTGGGAGCTCCACCGCTAAGACACTCCCACCCAGCCTTCCTCCCACCCCCACCCTGGGGTTAGCCCTGTAGGGCAATCTGACAATTCACCAGCTCCCCCCTTTCCCACCCCATATTTCTCCATCAGCATTGCCCAAATGAGTGTCTTATACAGACGATCCCCTCTCAGTCCGCTTCTCAGGGGACCTGGACTAACCCACCATCCTCGGCCTGACCAGGGAATATCTTTCACCTGCCGGGAGGAGTAGGAAGGAGCGGGGGTTAAAACAGACTGCACCCTGAGGACGTGGCAGGGACCATGCTTCCTGTGGATACACTTCGCTGCATTCGGTCCTCCCTGTAGGGTGGCGGGGACATGTCCCCGTGTTCCAGAAAGGAAAACTGAGGCTCAGGAAGCTAAGGTGTTTGCCAAGCAGGAGAGCCAGGGGCCAAACTCAGCTTCGTTCAAGTCCAAGACTCTCTCTACTGCTTCCTGCTCTGAGTGATGGGGCATCAGAGACCACGCTGGTTCAACCTCTCGTTTTATAAGTAGGGCCTGAGGCCTGCACGGAGGTGTGCGGTTGGTCCCGTGCCCTCCCTTCTGGCCTCATTCTTTCAGCAAATATTAATAACTTCCTATATGTCAAGTACTGTGCTGCTGCTGGCGTGAGTGAGGTAAAGAAAGCAAGACTCTCCCGGGGGCTGCAGCCCAGAGCTGAGACAGACATCAAACTGGTGACTGTGACAGTTTCGCCAGGTAACGGCTAGGATTTGCAGGTCTGTTCCGAAGGGAGCGTAAAGAAAGGGGAGGGGGCCTGGAGGAATCTGGGACGGCTTCTCAGAGGAGGAAGCCTTTCCTCTGAGACCTGAAAGAAAATCGGCATTTCACCCGGGAGTCAAGTCGGAAGAAGCCTTTCTTGGCAGATAAGTGACTTCAGCAAAAGCTGTGGAGGCCAGGCAGGCCAAGGTCAGGGAGTATGCGGGGCTCACTTGTGCAGAGGGGTTGGGGGTGGACATGGGGAGGCTAAGACTGGCAGACAGACAGAGGCTGGGCTGGGAAGGGCCTGGAGGCCACGCAAAGGGCTCAGGACTCGATGTTGGGACACCAGCAGGTGATCTGAGCAGGCAAAGGACCCAGGCAAGTGATCCAGGTGGCAGAGCGGAGGTTAGCCCTGAGCGGGGAGGCCAAAGGCAGGAAGACCAGATGGGACAGGCCTGGGGAGAGCAGAGATGGTGTGTCCTGTGAACAATGGCACTGGAATTGGGGTCAGAAGGAAGGCAGCGTGTGAAGTTTCTGGGCGGCTCTAGGAAACCGCAGTGGGGAGGAGTCTTTCTTTATCCCACAGGCGGGGAGACAAAGTGCCTTCTCCGGGGCGGTGTGAGCGGCCCTTGGCGGCTGCGGTCACCCATCACTGCCAATCCCTTACAGGCTGCCAGCTGGATAGCGGGGCCGGCTAACCCTCCCGAAGCCCTCTTCTGCTCCTGTCCTGTGAATTGATGTCCTGGACCAAAAAAAAAAACAAAAAACAAAAAAAAACAGAGGACCTACCGCCAAAATTGGGCCTGAGAAATTTGTTATAGCCCACGGTGAGGTTTTCAAACCCGGGCAGGGAGAGCTTGTCACTTCTGCTGACCTCCGCGTTGAACCGGCTCCCCCAGGTGCACAGCCTGGAGAAGAAAGCAGCTTTCATGCACATGCTTGCCTATGTGCGAATAGCATGTGCCTATAAACACGAGCTTTTTGCCTGCATGTGTGTGGTCTTGCCCACACACCAGATCTCTCCTTTTCAGCTGCTGGATCGGATGGATAGGTCCCCATCCCACTCCATTTTATCACCCATTTCCCAGGTTGTGATAATCTGGGAACCCCCCCCCCCACCGAGCCTCTTCCCCCAAATCAGAAGGGGTTTGCCTATTCATAACCATTTGGGAGCGTGAGTTCCCCGGACAGAGTAAACAGCAGAACACTGCCTGGTCCTGGTGCATCAGGGAGGTAACACGCTGGGGAGCAGGGATGCTGCCACCTCCGCCACCACGTACGTGTGCGCATACACAAAGCAGTTCAGACCAAGGCCACCGTGGGGTGGCAAGGCTCACCTTCCAGCGAAGAGACTCAGACACATGAAGGTCAAGTGCAGACTGTGTCTCATGTTGAGGAGCCACTTGTGCAGAGGAGCCGGAGAGGAATCGCCTGGGGACAACAGGTGGGCAGGCGGGAGGCGGATGGCCCAAAAAGCTCACCTCCTCTTGGCCCGTGAATTGTCAGTGGCGGCATTTTCTCGCTGTGTGTGGGAAGCAGCCTCTGTCCACGCCTTTTGGTTATGGCTCCTGCTCCCCGTGTGCCTTCCCAGAATGACTTTGTTTCGGAGGATCACGTTTTAAATCCAACCCAAGTGAAGGCGGGAGAGTAGCTCACCCACAGAACCATAGTGGGCCCTTCCTGTCCTCAGCCCCAAGAATGACCTTACCCTGTCCTTGTCCTGACTTTGCCAAGAAGGACACCCCAAACTATGCACTAACCCCGATTGTGTCAGGCGGTCTGGACCCAAACTCTGAATATATCTGCTTGTATCGCCAAGAGGAAGCAGAGGCTCATGGGAAGGTCACCGTGCTGGTGAATCTCCAAGGAAACTTTGGATCCAGGCTGGCTGCCTCTTTGTGGTCCAAGGCCATGGCCGCTCTCCCACCCCTAGACCTGCCCCTAGGATGCTCCGAAGCCATTCTACTGGTGCAGCGAGCACCGAGCACCACGTCCGGCCAGCACCGTCAGGGTAGGCGTGGCCTCCCTGGCTGTGGGTGCAGCTGTCAGGTGTCCCTTTGAGAGAGTGGCAGGCAGCCTGTGACGAGTCATGGCAGTGCTGGTAACAGCAGAGTGGGGGTGGTTAGGCGGGGCTCGGGCTGTTCCCAGGCAGGCCCCCCCCCTCCGTGTCTATCAGGCCACTTTTTAGAACCTAGCCATTCTGGGGGCACCGGGTGTGATCCAGCCACGCATGAATTAATACTATTATACTTAAAAAAAAAAACACGTGGTCATTGAAGAAATAAAAACCAGATAGAAATCTGTAAAGTTAAAAGTGTAGTTAAGTCTCCGGACCTGGCTGATGTGGCTCAGTGGATTGAGTGCCGGCCTGTGAACTGAAGGTCACTGGTTTGATTCCCAGTCAAGGAACATGCCTGGGTTGCAGGCCAGGTGCCCGACTGGGGGCGTATGAGAAGCAACTGATCAACATGTCTCTCACACGTTGATGTCTCTTTCCTTCTCTTTCTCTTTCCCTTCCCCCTATCTCTTTAAATAATAAATAACATCTTAAAAAAAAAAAGAGTAAGTCTCCATGAGTCAATAGATTTAACAAGTGAGAGCGAGGAAGCTTGCCTTCTGTGAGGCTCCACACTGCTATCAACCTAAAACTTCTCTAAAAGTTTAAGTCTATTAAAAAAGTGCGAGTCCTTCCCTCACTTCTCCTCTCCAGTCTCATGCCTCTGAGAGACAACCACTGTGAACAGCTGTTTATCTACGTGTACACCTGTGTATTTATACACACGAAATCTTCGCGTGAAGAAAAATTAAAAAGGAAAAGTGGGGTGATAGTATGCATTTCTGCTATTTACTTTTTGGCTCAATAAGGACAGCAAACATTAAAAAAAAATACTTGAACGCAGGCTTGCACTGTGCTAAGAATCTCTCGAACGCTCACAACTACTCTTGGAAGTATTTACCACCCTTCTCTTCGCTCCCCAGTGAAAAGGCTGAAGCTCAGAGAGAATACGAACGGCCAGAGGGCAGCACAGGAGGCGAGGGGCGGAGCTGACCCCAGCACCTTAACCAGGGCACCACACCCAGCGTCAGCGACACAGTCCCCGTTGGTTCCTACAGGTCTGGCTCTCTTTGTCACGGCTGCAAGGCACTTCCTGAGATCCGTGCGCCCGCGCTTACGCAGCGCACGCCCTCTCTAGGAAGACTGAGTTGTGTTCCGATTTCTCACTGCTGCGAAACCACACGTGTCGCTCCGATAATTCTGCACTCCGCCATGTTCCTCTGCCCCAGCCCTTCTCACTCATCAGAAATACCAGCGATAGACAAATCGCTATCAGTCCGCCAATGACCATATTCCAGTCTTCTCCCTTCAGTCCATTTCCCCAATCCCTGTCTCTTCCCCCGTCCCAGCATCGAGTTTACGAGGATCCAGGGAGTGACTCCCACGCCCTCCCCCATCCCTCATCCCAAAGAAGCGCCTCCTCTGATTGAGGCATCGACAAGCAGAGCTTTGGACTCAGATACAACTGAGTCATTTAACCTCTCCATGCCTCGGTTTGCCCACCTGACAAATGGGAAGAGAAGGCACTCAGTACACTTTAGTTTTCATTCTCCTCTCCCTTTTGTGTCTTCCACGGGGACTTCAGTGATCCCACTGGGACTCCAAGGACCCAAAGCGCAGGCTCCTTCTAGGACACCTATGGGTTGCCACCCAGGGGCTGAGCTGACTGGAGGGTCATTCTGAGGGCACTTGGTTTGGCATCCCCTCAGAAAGGACAGGGTCAGAGTCACCTTGGTGGCCGATGGCACCTTTCTCTGGACTGGCTCTGAGAAGCAGAGGTAATGCCCACAGGGGTGGGTTTCCCCTTCCGTGCTCAAATCCCCATCACACAGGCACTATGAACCGCAAGCTGCTTTCTACACAGGCACCGCTCCCTCGTCCTCAGTCGCTGCAGCAGAGAGAGAACCATCGCTGGGAAGCAAGAGTGAAGCCCAGACTGGGTGAGAAGAGCGGAGACATTATGGCTGTGGGTCCTCCTCAAGGAAATCACAGGAGGTCAAGGCGTGTGGTGGGTGCCCTGGCCAGCAGAGCAGGGGCCGCTGTGGCCCCAGTGTCCGACAGGGGGAGCTTGTGTCTAGGCTCGGTCACTTGCTCTGAGATCGTATGACTTCTCCCTGAGGTCAGTTCCCCCCACTGTAAGTGGGGTAGCATCAGCAGTTCTTCAGACAAAGGTGAGCCCTGAGACAAAGGAGGTGCTCGGCACATTCCAGGCCCTGCCCCCTCCCCTCTGTCCCAGTGGGGCTTGTAGTATCTGGGTCTCTTTCCTTCTCCTCCCTCCAATCACCTGGGGGCCCAGCCAGTTCCCTTACCAGGCAGCTGCCAAAGCTGCGTTAGGGCAGGTCCTTCAGGCCTTCAGGCTGAGCTTTCAGGCAGGGCACCGTCTTCTGGATCCCCGAGATGCTCCCCATCCTTGGCCCTGACCTCTTGGATGCCAGCACGCAACCACTCTCTGGTGGAGTGGCCCCTGTGGTGGGAAACACTGAGCTGCAGGGCCAGTTAGGCAGACAGGTGGGCGGAGCCTCCTGCAGCCCCTCCCCTGGGTGGAGCTCTGAGCCCATCCTGGGCATCTGTGGGAATGGCCCAGCTCCTGTTACCGCTGGTTGCCAGCGGTGTGATTCTGAGCTGTGTCTCAGCTATGTTCCCAGACCACAGAAAAGACTCTCGAGATCAAAGAGCCATGAAAGGCAAATGAAGTGCACGCCCTACCCACCCTGCCCGGAAGACAAGTCTCTGGTGGGCTGAATGTGGAGGACACCCCCCTATCCTGATAAAATGGAAGGGGTCTTAGCCATATACATGACCTCGGACAAGCCAATTCGCCATTCTAGTTCCCAGCTTCCCATCTACAAGACGGAACTTCACCATTTCTAAAATTCTGATTCCTGGTTGTACGTTGTAAGAGCATTTTGGGAATCAACAGGAAGCCCAGTCCATGCAAAAGGAGACTTGCTGATGCCAGGAGCGCATGCTTTCCAGGCTGGAAAGTTTCAGACAGAACCATGGAGGCCAAGGGAAAGGAGGATAGAGGCTGAGCAGCCAAGCCGGGATGAGGTGGGAGAGATGCTAGGAGAGATTTGGCTACATTTCTAGATCTCTCCTCCTTCCCCACCCCATCCTCCCACAGAGGAGTCTTAAATCCCCCCCAAAGTCCCTCTAGAGCTCCCTTCTCCACGGCCAGCCCAACCTCCTAACGGACCTGCTTCCACCGCGTTCGCCCAGCCTTAGAACTCCTGTAACCACAGACAGCGGCCGAAACTCGCTCCTGGCTCCAGCCCCATGGGAAGGCGCAGGAATGACCTGGTGGCTTGGCTTTGCACCCGCCAGAGCTGGCAGCCTGGGAGGGAGGCCAGGGGAGGGGCCCAGGCCCAGGAGAGAGCTGAGGCAGTGGGGGTGGCGAGATGCACCGAGATGCCTCCCACCCTCCTGACATCCCAGCTCCTGCCCAGACCCTGGCCCCCAGTCAGTCTTGGGCTGGGGGGGTGGAGTGGGGGGGTGGGGGCGGAATGGAAAGACAAGACAGGAGAGAGGTGGTGGGAGAGAGTGGTGCGCAGAAAGTGAAAGGAGGGAGGAGGGTGGAGGAGGGGCTGGGCCAGTGAATAGCTCTCCCGAGAGGCCTTTGGCTCCATGCTAGTTTCTTTAGCCGGGCCAGCCTCGCGAACATTTCCGCCTGGTGTTGGGGAGTAGGCTCTGAAGAAAAAACTCTTTGATTTCTCCTGAAGAGCCTCACCTTCTCCTGGGCGCCTGGAAGGTGGTGGAACAGGATCGGCTGAGGAGCGGGTTGCAGGTTTTCACTGAATGGGAAGTGGGTTAGGGGGTTTTCTCAGGATTTCCGAGATGTTGTCACACAAAACAAAAGCTTGAAAGAAACAAATACAGTTCAGAGCTGAGAGGTAGGAGCGTGTGGGGGTTCCTTCTGACTCAGGGACCCTGAGACTTCGATGAAAGAACACAGGCCACCTGGCTGGGTGGCTTTGGGCAAGTTGCTTAACTTCTCTGGACCACAGTTTCCTTATCTGACAAACAGTGATGGTGATTTCTCGCAGGGTTAGTGCAAGAATTCAGGAATGACACTTGTGACAGCGTATCTGAAACTCCCTGGCATAACTCTCCTGGCACATTGTAGATGCTCAATAAATTGTCTTCTTTATCCTGATGTTGTTAGTATCTCCTCATGGTTGTAATAATCCATCCAATCCTCCGTCTATTATTACGCTCTTACACTTATCTGTAGCCCTCCGGTTATCCATGAATCAATCTATCTATCTATCGATCTACCAAGCACGCATCCGTCCTATATTTGACCCTCCCAATCCGATCGTTAGTGCTTTCATTGCACAGCTGTGTATTGATTCCATGCAGGCATTCAGTACATGTATTAATAGACTGATTATACCTGGGGGCCTAGGCAAGGCAGACTCAAGTTAATAAAGCACGTGTAACAGGAGTGACATCTCCCAGCTTCAAATAGTGCTTCCACTTAGTGCCCGCTTCTTCTTCGATCTACTTCAGAGCAACAGAAGATGTGCCCGAGCGGGGCGTCTGCAGGGAAGGCAGGTTCTTCCCCAGTAGTCTTGGGCAGCCTTGCACCTTGGCCTTGCACCTGGGCCTCCAGAACCCCCGGGATCCTGTGTACCATCCAGGCCGCCTCGTTCCCACCTGTGGCCTCTGGACTCAGGATGCCTGGGGTCAGTGGTATTCTAGGATGGTCCGCTATGCACACATAATGCCCACAGGTTCCCTGTTCCGGTGGCTCCCCCCTCCCAGAACAACAAAGGCCAGAGTGAGTGATTGTGCCTTTCCTGGTGCCTCTGCCACCTTGCATACGGGGCACTAATAATGCTGTGCATTTACATAGTGCTTTGGAGTTTTCAGAGCCTTTTACATGCCTGAGCCTTATCGTATTTGAGCCCCATTCTTGTCCTGTGAAGCAAGCAGGGAGTGTTCCTTTATCCCCATTTCGTAGATGAGAAAGCCGTGGCCAGAGTCATATACTGCTCAGCGGTACAGCCGGGACGACCTGAACCCAGGTCTCAGGATGTCAAGTTGGCTGCCTACCTCACACGTCCATTCAAGTGGTAGGGGCAGGGGAGTGGGTGGGGGGGCGTACAAGGCACAGAGTTCACATGAAGCAGGGGAGAGACCGCCTTTGGATCCCCCCCGGCTGCGGAGGCTGTGGCGGGGCAAGGCTTCCTGGCACCTGCTCTTCCCAGGAAATGATCCCTGACAGACTCGGTACTCCACGGGCCTGCAACCCCAGCTGGACACGAATGCGCTTTGTCCTGGTTATTTCTGAATGGGCGAAGGAACAAGAGATAAACTAAAAGGGACAGAGAGCCTTGTAAAAAGTTTATGAAAATAAACCTTGAGAAAGGAAATTTTATGTGTGATCAAGCCAAATCAGGGAGGAATGACTTTAATTAAGTGAATTTAAATATCAAAGGTAAGTGGATGCAAAATCAGTGTTTGATTCTTTCTGCTAAAACAAAACAAAAACAGTTTTCTTGTACTAGTGGTGTGCTCCTGATAAGGTATTGTGAAAAGTCATCTGCCTAGAAGGCAAAGATTGTGTGTTTTATCAAAATAATGTTATGTGTTTTAGGCCGTCTTAACCAGGTCTTTGGTTACTTACAAAAACGGCATGTTCCCTAGGAAGCGCTAACCTGCATTTGAGATCCCCGGATGGCTTTCTGGAAAGATTGTGTGTGGCCCCTGTGGGCCCAGCTCAACAGCCCGCCCTACAACCTTGCTGTGCATTCTCGAATTGCAACATCCTCGGGGCAAATACGTAGCCAGTTTTGTGATTTGTAACCAATCCTGGTTTTGTTTTACTTCCGCCAATATGGCCTGTTTTTCTAGAGCCTTTTTGTCTGTCTTACTGTATACATGCTTACAGATGGACACAGACCTTCTTTGGAGCGAAGGGAGATCTAAACAAACAAATGAATGCATCGTTTGACTATGAGGCAGGCAGTGGTACAAAACATCCCGTTAAATACTATTTTTTTTTTTAAGATTTTATTTATTTCTTTTTTTTTTTTAAGTTTTTATTTATTTTCAGAGAGAGGAGAAGGGAGGGAGGAAGAACAATGTATGGTTGCCTCTCACATGGCCCTCACTGGGGACCTGGCCTGCAACCCAGGCATGTGCCCCGACTGGGAATCGAACCGGGACCCTCTGGTTCCCAGCCCGCGCTCAATCCACTGAGCTACACCAGCCGGGCCTAAATACTATTTTTTAAAAACAAAAAAAAAGTCTAGTTGTCCTCAGGCCAACGGAGGTGAGGAACTGATGCAACGTAGAATACAATGTTCCTGGACTGATGGATCTGGGGCCCCCGATTCACAGATTTCACACCCGTTTGCTCGGTGACTGTCCCTTTCTCTCGGCCGTGTGAAAAGCAGGTCCCAAAGCCTTCACATTAAGTAGCTAGTCACTGCCAGCTTCCCTTGGCAAGGTACCAACTGGCTCACTGCTCCGCACTGCTACAGAGACGGTGAGTAGTGGTTAGCAGTTCAAAAGTGCATGTGGAGCTGATGCCCTTGTGCAATTATCTTGTTCACAGTATACGGTGTGTGGCCAGGTTGTCCACAGGGGCGGGGGTTGTGACGTCAGGTGGCGGCTGGCTGTCACCACGGTTCAGGAGGCTGACAAATGATATAAGGAGGCAATGGACTGGCGTTCAAGGGCGGCTCATTCACTCAGTGAGTAAATATTAACAGAGCACCTGCTATGTCCCCCCTTTCAGCCTCCCAGGAACCAATGTGAGAAACAAACATCTTGTTCGCTGGCTCCGTGGTGACCGGCAATGTGTGGTTTGGGGGCCTGTGCCTTGTGTGCATTAGAACTACAGGTCACCGCTAGGTCATGACGATGGGAACGGAGCTGAGGACAAGGCCAAGCTGGGCGGGCAGCGGGGCTGGTCTGAGAGAGGCCCAGGCCTGGGAGAGGATCCAGGATCCCCCAACGCTCAAGTCCGTAGCCCACAGACAGAGTATCCATAGCTCGTTGTCTGCGGCAGGGCTTTTAGCCAGGCAAGTGGCTGGCAAGGTCAGCGAGCAGGTGAAGTATTGGCTACAGTGTCGGGAGCTGGGAAAGTCACAGGAACGGGAGAAGCAGGGCCGAGGAAGACATCCGGGATGACAGAGGAGAAGCGCCTCTTCCTCCTTCTACTCACGTATTCACTCACTCATCCGTTCACTCAGCAAACAGTTATTAATACCTGGGCTGGGAAATACAAAGATAAAACATGCTGACTTCCTTGAAGGAGCACAGAGCCTTTTGGGAAAGAGGCAAACAATAATGGCTAGAGATACTCACTGAGCCTTGCTAGGTGCTACCGTCTTTGTGCCAACCTCGAAGTTCCTCCGAGGGCCAGCTGTTACCTGCACACGCTGTGGGTCGCACCACAGCAGCGGACACCTGAGCTGAGTAGACAGGAAGCCCACCTGCCCTCTGCTCTGGAGGGAGATGCTGTCTCCCTCCCGGGGCCATTTGCTGTGCAAGCCTTCTTGGAAAGACAGTCTGTAACCACGGCAGTGTCCCTGCTTACAGGACGTGAGGATGCGGGACAGACCCTCGGAGAACTGCGTCCAAACAGCGATCAGTTTCATTTTCACTGGGTGACAGCTGGTGTGGAAAGAGCCTCGGTGTCGGAGCAGACTCCACCCTCCTCCAGCAGCATTCAGTCCCGGGGTTCAGCCATGCCACACCGGGCGGTGAAAGAGGTATACTGAGGCACCCGCAAGGGCGGGAAGAATCTGACACTGTCTCTTATTGGCCAATGGGAAAGGCTTTGCTTTAGGGAAACACCGTGGCTTCGCCCTATCAGCATCTCAGAGCAGATGTGTAAGCAGCAAGGCCACCTGCCCTGGGCGGGGGCAGGGAGCGTGCTGGGTGCAATACAACTCAACGGTCTGAAGGAGGGAAGGAGGGAAGGAAATGAAAGTCTGTTGAGGTCCTGCAGTACCCCAGGATCTGTGATTAACATTTCAATAGCTTTCACTTCATCTCATTACAATCTTTTTCTTTTTTATTACGGTAATAAACACATAACATAAAATTTACCATTGCAATGCCTATTTAAGTGCACAATTTGGTGGCATTACATTCATTCATAAGGTTGTGCAGCCATCACCGCCATCTACACTCGTTCTAGAACATTTTCGTCACCCCAAACAGAAACCCCAGGCCCATGAAGCAGTCACTCCCCACTCCTCCCTCCCCAGAGCCCTGGTACCCGCTAATCTGCTTTCTGCCTCCATGGCTTTGCCTTCTCTGTGTGTTCATAACTAGCATCTGGTCTAAGCTAGTTATGTGATAATAACTAAGCTGGGATTGTTATTCCCATTTTACAGATGAGGAAACTGTCGCTCAGAGAAGTTCACATCTTGTCTAAGGTCACAGAGCTGGCAGGTGATGGATGTGATCAGTTCCGAGCTCCCAGGGAGAGGAGGAGGCCCAGTGAATCAAGTGCCCTTGGACTTGGCTTAGACAGGCCTCCAGGAGCACAGCCTTTTTAGTGTGTCCAGGGTGTCAAGCAGGGCCGAACAGGGGAGGAAGGACCCTGTGCAGCGGGCCTGCACCGGAAGGAGGGAGGAAGTTGAGGTGCCCCAGGTGGAGGAGGGTCCAAGATTGTGAGACAGAGGAGCAGACCAGCCAAAGAACCAGGACCCCCAGGGTGAAGCTCTTTCCCTTCGGGGCCGGGGCAGCTTCCAGTGTGGCAGGCTGTGGGGCCCGCACTTCAGACCTAACAGCTTTGTTCGTTCTGGGGAGTCTGCCAAGAGGCCGCCCCAGGAAGTCAGCCAACTCAGGTTTCTTTTCTCCAGGGAAACACAGGCTTGTCTTTGGGTGAAAGTCTCTCTTGTCAGCTGCCAGCACCCTGGGCTGTCTGGGGGGGGGGGGCGCTGAGTGACGTGGGGAATGGCCTCAGGGCAGAGGCAGCTGCCAACTGGCGCCTCCCCCCACCACCACCACGGCTGTGTGAGCCTTTGTCGGTCCCCTGGGAACCCGAGTGGAGCCGGGTCAGGTGCTGCGCACCCACGGCAGTCTGCCTCTCCTGCGGCCCGAGGGGGCCGCTTCCTGGGCCTTCGCCCAAGCCGCTGGGACTAGGGGAGCCCCTTTTCTTGCTCACGGTTATATGGCAGGTGTTTGTGTGTGTTCCTTTGTTACTTTCTAAAACTCAACAGGTTCACGGTCTCTCCCTCTGGGGAATGTTGACTTTCCACCTCCCTAGTGCTTGTCACCTCGTCACCCTGGGCAGCAGAAGGGGGTTCCTCTAGGAGTCTGACTTATCCTTTTCAGAGGGGACCTTCTTCTGAGCACCTCTCTCACTGGGGCATGGCGTCCCTCGGCCCCGAAGGTCCTTACAGGAGTGAAGCATTCAGCAGACAAAGCCCTTCCAGATGGGCTGCCCCGCAACAGCTGCCATGAAGCCCCTGCCCTGCCAGCCCCCGAGGGCCTTTGGGGTGCAATCCCAACTGCATCTGGCTGCGGCTGACTCAGTCAGATGAGCTGGGAGGCGAGGCATGTGGCTTCCTGCTGGCAGTGAGCTGTATGTCTGTGAACACGACCCCGCAGACGTCTGCCTGTCTGCCGCCCCCACCCTGCACCTTGCTCAGAGGAATTTCCAACCGCAAACTGACCCCATGGGTGAGCCTGCTCCTCGGGGCCAGGACAGTGACCCAGTGACCCGACAGCACCTGGTTGGGGTGAGTGCAGATGGAGGGGGAGGGTGGGCACAGGAGACACCTGGCTGCCCCAGAAGATGGCCCTGGGGACGAGCACCCTATTCTTTCTTGGCAGAGCGGGCATGAAGGCAGAAACCACCTGGGCTCGATTTATAACCAAGCCTTGTGCGCCAAGCCAACCAGCTCTGACCGGAAGCTGTTGGTCACCATGCTGGGGACAGCCTGGGAGGTGCTACTCAGATTCTCTAAACAGTTCTAGAAAACAGCTCTGCTGAGGACACCACCACCCTGGCTTTGGACTTGTTTGCCTTTTCTGTCCATTTTTACATGGTGGGACCTCTGGTGGCCTCCTCCAGGAGGTGGAATAAGATCAGGAACTAGTGTTTACTGAGCACCTACTATGCACTTGCACAGCACCAGGCACTTCACACACTCCTATTCCAACTTGCCCGCAGCTAGTGGGCAGCCTGGCCCCAGGGAAGGCCCACTCATCAACCTGGAAGAAAGGAAGGAGCCAGCTACTGGCTGCCCAGGTCACCTCTGTAGTAATGTTCAAGGTACTGCCTTTCTCCATATTCTTATACCTTCAGCGACGCTGGCGAGACACGTGTTCACTCACCAGGGAATTCCTGCGTGCCTCCTGTGGCAGGTGCTGTGTGAGGCGTGGGTGCGCATGACGTGGGCCACCCCGTAAGGGAACCCCTGCGATCCTGGGGGGCGAGGACACAGCAGGGTGTGGAACGTGCCTTGTGAGGGGCTCAGCCACAAGCCTTCTGGAAGGCTTCTCGGAAGCGGCAACACGTACACAGAGTCTGGAAGCGTAGGCTGAGGTGTGTGCCCATGGACTAGGTGGGAAGAACATTCTAGGAAGAGGGACAGTGACTGCCATAATGACACCCAGGCATGGGAACACAGGAAGTGGCTGTGAACCCAGGCTGCCTGACTCCAGGTAGATGTCCGTCACTGCCTTCGGCCCAGGGAAGAAAAGTAACTGCATGAAGCCCAGCAGCATGATGGGCGCTGTCCTCAGCTCAGCAATTCATAATTGCTGCCCTAGCCTCACCTTGGCGATTCCCCCCGCCTCCCCTCACTGTTTTGGTGTCAGGCTGGGCAGGTCAAAGGTTCTGAGACGCTGGGATGGAAGGTTTCTGTGTCTCTGGTCCTGATTTCGAATAGTTCACAATCTCTCCATTGTCGATGTTGCCTGGTTAATGTCTCTCTGATTTCTCGGCCTGAAGGGCTGCTTGCTGACAGCAGGGAGGCTCTGAGCTGGCTGCTCTGCAGGCGCCAGGTTGGCCTGGGGCTCTCGTGGGTGGACACTGGGGCAGGCGCCAGGCCTGGTCCTGAGTGGCCTCCGTAGTGACATGCAGCAGACCCCTTCCTGACCTGCCTCCCTCTCTCCCGGGTGATTAATATTACTGACCTCTATAGCTATTATCTGCACTTAATCTGTACAGATTTAGTTGATGCACTTAAGCTGCACATCAACTTAGGCATGAGGTCTTAACACCCCACTTTTCAGATGAGGAAATGGAGGCTCATGGGGGTGAAGATTCTTGCTCGAGATTGTACAGTTAGTAAATGGAAATCTGAACCCAGTCCAACTGACTGCCAAATCCACTCACTTTCCCCCACACTGTCCCAACCTTGCCAGCATCACCATCCTGCTTTATAAATGAGGAAACAAGCTCAGAGAGGTGGCGCCACTTACCTGAGGTCACACAACAAGCACGTGGCAGCAGTGGGGTCCAAGCCAAGCCTGTCTGACTTCAGCGGCTCCAGGACAACCTTGCGTCCTGGCGCAGCCTGAACTTGGAGGAGAGCACAGGACCTGGAATCAGAAGAATCTTTTGTCTTTCATTTCCCGGTCCCCAACCCCGTCACCCACTCCTAGTTTTGTGGGTCTGGCAGATGGAGAAACAAAGAGGGTTGTTCTGCCTTTTCCACCCTTTCCTCCCTGGGGGCCCTGACTCTGCGGTACTGGGGGGGGGGGCCTGAATCAAAACTTAGAGAAGACTGGGTCAAGTCCTTGTGTTGCCCTCTTGATCTTGGGCGAGTCACTCATTTGTAAAGTGGGTGATGGATGGGTTGGGACCCTGTTGGCGTCTCAGGGGAGCTGGGAGGGGGACTGGGTCCTGTGAAGGCCCAGAAAAAGCGCTGACACTAGCCCCTGCTTGGACGACCACATGGGGGCAGTTACAAGTATTATTATCATTCTGTTGTTTTCAGTGTCACCGCCCCGCCTCCATCCCCCTGCCCCCCAGCTTTCGCAGGGTTTCTTCCACACCCGCAGTCAGTCGGTCGCTTCCCTGGGGGCGCTGGTCTGGCCTGTTGGACCACATTTCTGACAAGTTTCCTGCCCTCCGCCCTCTGCCTCCCACCCCATACCCTAAGGGGCAGAAACCAGAGAGGATAACCCAGCTGTCTTTGTGACAAAACCCAAAAGTCAATAAAGAAATATTTACCAAGGACCTGTAACGCACCAGGCACTTGAAGTATTTAATCCTGGCAGCAACCTTGAGAACTTTTCCTTGTTGAGTTTTGATGAAAGTGAGGCTCAGAGGCGCCCACCGCTTAGGGCCATGGAGCTGGAAAGGAGGGGCGGGGAGCGGGGTTCCAGCACAGCGCTGCCTCACTGCCTGGAAAGCCAGACCCTTTCCTCCCTCCCATTCCGCACACCGCACTGACCTGCTCCCCCTTCGTCCTTCGGATGGCCCAAGTCTGTGGCCGGCTGGCTGTCTGTCCAAGAAGCAGACGCCAGGATTGACAACTGGGCCGGGATGGCTGCCTCTTCCTCCGCAGTATATTTCAGCCCCCCGAAGAAATGGAGACCCTGGGAATAGCGCGCACCTGGGGCCCCTCGATCCCAACCCCATCCCAGCCTGTGAGCGCCAGGTGGGCCTGAAGCAGGCTGCCTGCTGGGCCGCGAGCGGGGCGGCACCTGGGCTTGGGCAGGCCCCGGACTGCCGTGGACAGCTTCCGATGGGGGCCGGAAAGGACCCTGCACTTGGGGGTCATTGATGCCTTTCCAGCAGGCTCCATCAGCAACCAGCGTGTGACCTGGGACAGGACTCATCCCCTCTCTGAGCCTCGGTTTCTTGGTCTATAAAATGGGGCATTTTCATCTCGCTGGGATGAATGAGTGACGGTGGGCAATTCTTTAAATGGAAAGCTCTGGGTAGGACCCAGTGCAAACAGGAAAACGTGGGTTCCCTTGTTCACAGATTATTAACAATTTCTAGGCAGTGGTAGCAGGGCACGACACTCGGCCCCCGGCCTTTGGAAGTACCCGGCTTGCGCGTGCACACCGCGCCCAAGGCCAGCGCCGGCGCTTCGGTAGGGAGCAGAGAGGCGCGTCCTTCCCGGGCTCGCGGCCGCCACACACCCCCTGGGCTCCCGGCAGGCGGGGTCGCGAGTCCCAAGCAAAGGGTCAGCGGCGGATTCGGCGGGGCGCCTGCGCCATCTAGCGGCTCGGCGGCAAGCCGCAGCCGCCGCTCACACCCAGCCGGCGCTGCCTGAGTGCCCCAATCACCTCGCCTGGGCACGGGGTTGCTTAAGAGGCAGACCTGCCGCATCCATTTTAACCCTTCGTTTCCCATCTGTCACCACAATAGTCTGTCTTTCTCCATATCTCCCCCAGCATTAACCTATTCTGTGTCAGCATTAACATGGGGCGGGAGGGGGGCTTTGACCCCTCGGACTGGGCAGTCGTCGGAGGGCGGGGCGGGGGTTCAGGCGGTGGGAGGGTTGACTACTCTTAGCTCCCCCGCCCCCCCACCCCGCCCCAAAAAATCCTTGCCCCGCTTCAGGTGTTCCCGTGCAGAAGAACACCAAGTGAGCGTGGTTCAGTGGAGAGAAAGGTGGAACGGGCCTGGGGGTTCTATTTCTCGCTTCCATTAGTCTGCATCAAGGGGCTTGCCTGGGCTTCAGCAACAGGGCGGGGGGGGGCGGGGCTGGAGTTGGGAGACTTCCTGGTGGGCGTAGAGAGTGATGGGATGCAGCTGGAGAAACTCGGCTGGGAATGGACTTGCCGGAAGATAGACCCGGGAAGGTGGGATAAGGAGCCTTGTTAATGAAAAGCGATTCTGGGGAGGAGGAGATCCCAGAGGGGCAGGCAGCCCAGGGAAGGTGTTGGTGTTGTGCCTTGGGGTCGCAGACCTAATTTTTTAACAGCAGGTGGGCAGGAAATGGCTCAGATCACGCACTTCATTCCTAGCCCTGGGTGTGTCCCTTTCCCCCCTAATCTCTGGATGCACTTTACAGTCACCTGGGCGGCTTCCAAAAGCATCCTGATTGCCGGGCCCCACCCACTTCAGTTGGTCTGGAATGGGGCCCAGGTGCTGGTGCTTTTCAGGTCCCCCGGTGATTGTGATGTGCAGTCAGGATGGAGAAGGACGGCCTTGATGTTGTACAGCCTCCTGATGCAGGTTCAGACCCCACGTGGGAAGGGACCCCAGTACAGATCCTCCACTTGGGCCTAGCTGCATGCCTTGCTGGAGGCCAGCCCCGTGTCCAGCAGCCTTAGATGACCACAAGGCTGCACTAGGTTAGTGCAAAGAGAGAAGCAGAGCTGCAGCCCCACGACTTCCCACCAGGCGAGGCGGCAGTCAAAGCAATTGGGTTTGGTTTGGAGCGTCTCACGCATGCATGAGATGTGGTGGCCTTCTCCAGGATCAGAGGCTTCCCCCTTCTCTGCCTGTTTCCTCATCTGCTGTTTGGATTCCAGGAATACCTGTGCTTCTCTGAACTGACTACAGATGAATGCGATTTGTCTGAGGTGCCTGCAGTTCCCCTGGTAGGAAGGGTCAAGGATAGAGTGGGAAGAGTTTAATCTCTCTCTGGAGCTGTGTGCGACCTTAGGCTGGTCCTCTCATCTCCCTGTGCTTCAGTGTCCTCATCAGTAAAACCAGGACTCTACCTTCTGGAATGTTCTACAGTGAGCATGAAATAATGTCTATAAACCTCCTGGTACAACACCTGGCATATCATAGAGGTTCTGTAAATTGCTTTCCTTCCAAGAGTGCCACTTTCAGCTCTTAATCTTTTAAATGTGATTTTGAATGTGTCAGATGGGAAGATCAAGGCCCAATAGTGTTCAACATCAGCAGCCGTCTGCTGCTGATTGGCTGAAGCCCTTCGCCAATCCCTGGACTGCACATCCCTCCGCAGGAGGTCCTGGCCACCTCTCTACCCCTGCATCCCCACCCACACCACGTGAGGGTCCACCTTTCTACAGGGCAGGGTCTTGGGAGTGGCAATCTTGTTGGGAGGCCTTGGGAAGAGCTTCCTCCTGAGCCACAAGTGCACGTGGTCCCGGCATTTGCATCCGAATTGGACTTTTGCTTGGCGGCCGGCACACGGTAAGTACTAGTAACTGGACACCAAAAGGAACGGCCTGGCCCTCCGTTTTCACAACTTAACTCTCCTGTTCACAGGACTCATGGAAGAAGTGACGATTAGGAGTGTAAGAAATAATTCTGTTTATTGATTAGAAGATGGTATAAAATTACAGCAATTTGCAGGCATTGGGGCTTTCTGGAAGGGACATGCGGCGCTGGACTCTAGCAGGAGATGGCATGGAGACATGGACCCCTGGGCGTTGGCTCCTGTCCTGGGCAGTTAAGGGATTTGTACCACCAGCACAGATGCTGGTGTGAGAGAGAAGGATCGGTCCTGGCCTCTGGGAACAAAGGACATGCGCAGTTTGGGTCATCAGACCACGCTGCGCTTGGTAACTCTGTCCTATCCCACACAGACAGGTTAGGTGCTGGCGCTCCCCATCCAGTTACAGTAGATTCAGATTGTTCGGTGCAGCGCTCATTCTTCCCACGGAAAGAAGGGCAACAGGCACATTGGTTTGGGAGGCCGGCAGAGGATGGAGTGTGTTTGGCTCAGATCGTCTTGCTTCCAGGTCCGTTGAGGGCTGCTGCACTTGGCAGCGGTGGCCGGGGCACGCAAGCGGACAGGTGTGCGCTACTGTCTAAGCTGAAGCAGAGGGACCATCCGCGGGGCAGCGGTGTGAGGCGAGGAGCATGCTTCCAATGTCGTCTGGTCTCTCTCGAGGAGAGGGAGGAGGAAGAGCTGGCAATTGGAGACTGAGCCGTGCGATGCTGGGTTCCACAGGAAGTCCTCAGCGGAGGCTTCTTCCCAAGTGGAGCAGGCGCCTCTGCCCCGGAGTCAGTGTGTGAGATCAGAAGGGGGGCAGACCGCAGTGTTCAGGTGTCGGCTTCGTCCAAGGTCTCCGAGAGCCAGATGGCTGTGTCCGCAGTTACATGACATTTTGGAAGAGCTGGAGGGACCTCATGATGTTGTCATCCTGGGAAGGGACAAGGGGGAAGGAGACAAGGGTTAGAATTCAATGAGGCTCCTCCTGAGGAACAGTGACAGGCAAACCTCCAGCGTGAGTCTCCGGTGCAGAAAGACCTCCATCAGACCCCGGGGACCGGGAGTGAGGGATGCCAGGACCTGCAAGATCAGCCACTCCAGGCGAGGGGCGCCTTCTCTGGCCGCGAGAAGTTTGGAAGGAACAAATTATCCAGTGAAACCGTGACTGTTGCTTCTGTGAAGCAGCTCTGGGAAATTGCATTTTATCAAATGGTTTTTCTATATCTACTAAGATGATTGCATTTTTTATTTTTTATTCTATTACATCATTCATTACACTGATTAATTCTTGAACATTAATCCAATCTAGCACTTCTGTAACAAACCTCATTTGTTCCTGATGCAGTATGCTTTTTACATATTGCTGGCTTTGATCTTCTGCATCTATATCCAGAATGAATATATAAGCCTGAATTTTTAAAAAAAATCTTGTAATGTCCTTGTCAAGTTTCTATATTGGGTTATGATAGCCTCACAAATCAAGCTGAGAAGTTTTTCCTCTTTCTCTATTCTTTGAGTTTGCATAAAATTAGTATCATTTTTTTCCCTTAAATATTTGGAGAATTTACCAGTGAAGGCATCAGAGCCTGCCATCTTCTCTGTGGGGAAGCTTTAAATGACAGACTCAAATTTCGTTAACAGACATAGGGCTATTCAGGTTTTCAATTTGTTTTTTTGTTAGTTCTGATAAGTTGTATTTCATGGGCATGAAAATATTTTGAATTAAAATATAATGAAAATATGACATCGAAATTTAGTGGATATGAAGCAGCACTCAGCTAAAGCAGTACTCAGAGGAAACTTACCTCTTTCCATGCATACATTAGAAAAGAAAGGTTGAGCCCTGGCTGGTGTAGCTCAGTGGATTGAGCGCGGGCTGGGAACCAGGCAGTCCCGGTTCGATTCCCAGTCAGGGCACATGCCTAGGTTGCAGGCCAGGTCCCCGTGAGGGCCATGTGAGAGGCAACCACACATTGCTGTTTCTCTCCCTCTCTGTCTTCCTCCCTTCCCCTCTCTCTAAAAATAAATAAAAATAAAATCTTTAAAAAAAAAAAAAAGAAAGGTTGAAAATCAGGGATCTAAGCCTCCATCTCAGAAAGCTAGATGAAAACCTAGAACATTGAAGCAGGGGGAAGGAAATAATTGAGAGCCCAAATTAATGGAATAAAAAGCAGTGCTACAGGAGAGAAAGCTGATTCTGGGTATGTGAGTCTTCTAAGAGTTTCTAGAACAGGGAGGCGTGATTTCGTAGTGGGAAGTACGTGGGTTTTGGTGTCGGGCTGCCTGGAGTGACTCAGGGCCCGGTTCTGTCACTTAACTGGATGTGACACCAGGCACGTCACTTAATCTCTCTATGCCTCAATTTCCTCGTGTGCAAAACAGTATCAATCGTAGTGTTTATTTATACGGTAGGCTGTGAAAACCAATGAGTTAATTAGCGAATAGCTAAAGAAGTTGCTAACGTGGGAAACTGAATCAATTAAAAAGCTGTTCAGGAAAGTCGCAGCTGCCTGCTCCAGCAGTGCATGATTTTTAAAATTAGAACGACAGAGTTCAACTTCCATCTCGGTCACGTACTGGGACTTCGCCATGTCTCATAACCTTGCCGTGCCTCCGTATGCTCTTCTTTAAAATGGGTATGATAACTAGAGCTGCTTACCTTCATAATAATTAAAATGTCAAAACTCACCTTTTGGTGAAGAGCTGCTGGCCTGAACCGCCCCCACCCCACATCTTTCCCTCCGACTACCTGGTAATTGGCTCAGGACCCCTGGACCAGCCAAAGATCCATCAACTAACAGGTTGGCACCCAGCAGGGACCCTCTAGGGCACTGCTGCAGGACACAAAGCCACAGTTGCTGAAGAGCGGTCAGTTCTCAGGCCATTCTAGTTACTACAGAGTTAGAATGTCACCCAGATGTAGCACCTCTACCTCTCAGGGTTGCTGCAAGGGTTCTGCAGTGTCCCTGAAACCCGGCAGGCACTCGGCACGTGTCAATAAAGTCTCCCCTGCTTTCCTGTATTTGCAGTTCTTATGAGTGGAGCTCAGAGGACTGTACATTTCTGAAATAAGGTGGGGGTAGAAATGCATTTTTCTAAAGTAGAGGAAAGCCATTATTTCCAGGTCAGTCTCTGGCAGACTTTGGGGCAGACTTCCAGGTCAGTTTCTGGCAGACTCTGGGGCTAGTCTATCCTTTAGACTAATGTAAATGTGGTCCAATATAACACAATAAAAAAAAAAAATGTGGTCCAAGGACCAGTAGTATCAGCATCCCCTGGGGGAGTGTCCCCAGCTCAGGTGGACCGAATTAGGATATGCGTGTTAACAAGACCGTCAGCGAGGTCGGGTTGCACATTGACATCTTAGAAGCATTGGTCCAGGGCCCTTGTATTAAAAATGAAGATTTCTGGACGCCCCCCCCCCCCAGATCTGGAATCTCTGGGATTGAGGCCCGGAAATGTACATTTCGAGGATCACCCTAGGCAGGTCCCATGCACACTGTAGTTGGAGAATCACAGCTTTTGACTTTTTCCCAGCTCCTCCCCTGTCACCTGGGGAGTGGGTCATCAAGCCACAGGTAGGTTAAAAAAGGACGGTGTGCACACAGGTTGCTTCCAGCACTTGGCTATTGTAAATTATGCTGCTGCGAACATTGGTAAATGAGTGGATCAAAAATCTATGGTACATTTACACAATGGAATAGTATGCAGCAGAAAGAAAGAAGGAGCTCCTACCCTCACGACAGCATGGATGGAACCGGAGAGCATTATGCTACGTGAAGTAAGCCAGGCGGTGAGGGACAAATACCATATGATCTCACCTATAAGTGGAACCTACTAGACAAAACAAACAAGCAAGCAAAATATAACCAGGGACATGGAAATAAAGAACAAACTGACAGTGACCAGAGGGGAGGGGGGGAAGGGATAATGGGGGAAAAATAGGGGATGGTCCATTGATGAACATGCATAAGGGATACCTGGACAAACCCAAAGGGGGTAGGTTCGAGGGTAGGAGGTGGGGATGGGTGGGGTGGGGCTGTGGTGGGATAAAAATGGAGACAGCTGTACTTGAACAACAATAAAAAAAAGATGGTGTGGCCTACTTGGGGAGTCTGTATTGGGGAGTCTGCAGTTTCAGAGACCCCTCTGGGTTTTCACAATGATCCCCACCCCCACCTCCACTGCTTCTTAGGCTCAGTTCACACTTGCCAAGAGCAACCACAGATCATTCCGGGGAGCGGGGGTTGATGGAATCCTGACTCATTGCTGGTGGTACTGGCGGCCCTGACCTGAGGGGTCACAGGGTTCTCATCCTCTCCTGTCTGCAGAACACTGAACCCCAACCCTCCTTTCCCAGATTTAGAGACACTGTGCCCTGAGATCTTGCCTTACCTCCTGACAGGATTCAAGGAATTCATCTAGAGTCACGATCCCATCTTTATTTTTGTCCATTTTCTGAAAGACACAAGAGCAAGCACTTTAAAGAACCTGGTAATCTGCATTCCGAATCTTGCCTTTTATTAACCAACACAGCCCCGAGGATGCGGGTGGCCAGATGACATCACGCAGGCCCTGGGTACAGCACTTCGGCCCCCACGAGAGCCCTTTTCTTAAAATGTAAAGACACGCTCCTGACTCCCAACTCTTCATCACCAGGTCAGTCTGCCGGCACCTGAACCTGTTTTCCGGGACTCTCCCAGCCCGTCCACCTGGCAGGAAGAACACCGGACGTGACAGCTCCTACTTCTGTCTCTGTCCCTCACTGTGTCACCTTGAGTGGGTCTGTAAGCCTCTGTGCCCCTCTGTTGTTTTCCCATCTGCAAAGTGACAGGATTAGACTAGAAAGAGCTCTGGAGTTCTCGGATACTCTACCGCTAGGTTAATTTTTTACTAAAACACCACTAGATCTTGCCGCTCTTCTACTCATGACTAACTCCGACTGCCCACGCTCTACCAGACAAGGACGAAGTCTTCAGCCTAAAGACCTCACGATCCATCCCGCCATGGTTTCCAACCTTGGTTCCCTTCCTCTCCAGATGCAAATGCTTACCACCCCCACACACGTGCTTAACGACGTCTCCTCCATGGACTTGGATCCCCCAAGAATTTCTGTGGATCTTGGAGTCTGTACTATGCTATGTACACTTCCCTGTTTTGTCCTATAGTGCACACTTGTCTGCTAGTGAGATTGGCGATTCCCAGAGAACAACACATTTGCCGTTCTTCTCTGCTTCCTACCATGGGCAGGACGGGGGGGACACGGACCACCGCTCAGACGCTAGGGGGATGGCTGATCTAGGACGAGCGTCAAGCTCATGCACAGGTGTGCACACTTACCTGGAAGAAGACATCCACGTGCTGCCTCGGAGTGTCCTCTTTGAGCACGGGATAGGTGTACTTGCCCATCATGTCGTAGATGGCTTTGACGATGTCCATCATCTCCTGTGCAGGGGACACGGAAACACTCAGTGGGGGAACCATGAGGTTAGGCTCGCTTTTGGGGACAGTCTGGGGCTCCTTATCCTCCTTATGAACGACAGTGATTACAAGGACCTTCTTCACCTGATGAGAGGGAGTTGGAAAGCAAGTCGGGGGGCGGGGGGCTGTGTTCTGGGAGCCTCCTCCTAGAGAGAGGGCAGCGGGAAGTTCTCTTTGCCTCCAGAAGCCAGTGGGTAGGATCCTTTTCTCGAGCATTCCCCGCGGTGAGGGGTTATTTCGGGATCGGAGTGGACTCCGACAGCTTTGGAAGACCCTCTTCCCACTCCATGAATTCCTTTCAACGGGTGAGCCTGTGTGGCTGTATTTGTACCCGGTGACCTGTCCCTGTGGCCATGAGTGACATTAATGACAGTTGATTGGAACAGGGGTGGACATCTGACAAGAGCTGAGCTACTCTGTAGAATAGGATATATACCACTTTATAAAGTGATTTTTAAAATGCAATGCAGCATACGAACTTTTCCATCTTATTACCCCTGCCTGGTTTTTGGTGGCCAGCCATGTTTGCGTTCTATGTGTTTACTGGGATTCATGTAGCCCGTGCGCTGTGAGGGGAGGTCAGGGTTTTCACATTTTCAGGGTCGTTCACCACTTTATCTTCAGCACCTGGAACACCTAAGAAGCCCTCAAATATATGTTGAGCCAATGCATGGCTGAATGAGTGAGGAGTAAAAATTGGGGAGAACCTTGCAGGGTGGGGGTGAGGCTTGGTGCTCAGGAAGTGGGATGCTATAGGACGCTGAATCCACACTCCCACCAAGACCCCAGGGTAGAGCAGATAGCAAAGGAAGTTTCCAGATGGACCGGTGGGTATTCCCCTGGATGAACACCACGTGGGCTCCAGGGCGCTAGCCATGTCAGGCAGGGAAGGTTTGGAAATGATTTGTGATGATTTCTTTAGACAGCCACGCCCTCCCCTCCACCCCTACCCCCACGGGTTTATTTGTAGGCAAAACAGCTTGTGGGCCATATGATTCCCAACTGTCGTCTCCTCTTTGTCAAAACTCTCCCTTTTCTCTTTTGGGCGGTAACTGCAGAAACTATGCCAACGTTTGGCCCTAACCTGTGGCTGTTAACCTGTTAAATGCAAGCTCCCCAGGAAGGGTAACTCTGTACTGAAGTAAATCACTCATGCCTGCTGTGAAATGTGCACTGGATATGTGTGACCCAGCGGGGAGGAATGACTACTGAACCCTGTCTCGGTGCCCGGGACAAGGGCAGTGGGAGGTCAAGGGTGAGCTGCCTCATCTTGCCAGGCACCGGCGCTGTGAGCCCCAAGCAGGTCCGCTCTCACTTGGATCGGACGGCCTCCCCGTCAGGACCGGGCTACTCCCGTCTGCAATAGCCAGGTGCCTGCCCTGTGGCCCGGCTGCAGCTCACTCACCTCTTTGTTTATGTATCCGTCTTTATTGATGTCGTACAAATTAAACGTCCATCTTAGTTTCTCATGGACGGTTCCTCTCAGTAAAATGGACAGAGCGGTTACAAAGTCCTGAGAAGGAGAAGAGGCACGTGTGACGTTAACGCCAAGCCATCGGGTGGGCTGCAGCTCTGTCCCTGGGTCTGGGCCCCGACTGCTCTGACACTGTGGCATCTCCCCTGTACTCTGTCCCCGGAAGGATGTGGCCAAGCCCAGTGAAGAGCGCTGCCCCCCATTCCCTGCCCTGCTTGGAGCCCTGTGTGTGCTGACACCCCCAGACCCAGGTAAACCCAGCCTCCCTGGGACTGCCTCGTCCCACGGCTGCACTGACTGTCCGGGTCGGGGCGTCATCCCGTGGCCAAGAACGTGGACTCTGGGAACAACACCCTATCTGAGTTCAAATCCCTCCTAACTGTTTGGCCTTGGGAAAGTCACTCCATTTCTCTGCCTTCCTCTCCTCTTCTGTATCTGATCATCAGTAATAGCCCCCTACCTTGTAGGGTTGTCGTGAGGATTCAGTGAATTAATACATGCAAAGCACTGCATACAGAGCCTGCCACACAGTAAGCTCCGAGTGCACGCGACCTATTAAATTGTTACCATCGGTCCCTGGAGGCCCGAAGCCCCTGGAGGGCAGGGGCAGTGGCTGCTGCTTCTTTCTGTATTCAGGAAGCGCTGATTAAATGCACAAAGGTTTCTGTGTCTTGACTGAGGGCATCCGATGGTCCTACCCTTTCCCCAACACCCCGTGATGTAGAGGGAGAGGAGACAGGCACCTGGGGAGTCCCGGAGACACACGTACCTCGAACTTCACGGAGCCGGTCTGGGTGGTGTCGAAGGCGTGGAAGAGGTAATGGGCATACGTGCTGGCGTCTGCAAGGCAGAGAGGGAGAGGCGGGTGATGGGGGCAGGCACTCTGCAGAGGAGGTGTGGCCACTTCCAGCCAAGAGGGAGAGAAGGGGACAGGGCTGGGGGACAGAAAGGAGACGCCTCTGTGGTGGCAAATCTACTGCATGGAGATGCTCTCCCAGTTGGCGGAGCAATGCCCTTGGTCTGGGTACCGGCTCTGTCACTGCATCCTGGGTGCCCGCAGGCTCCTGGTGCAGCCTCTCTGAGCTTCACTCGCCTGTCTCTGTACAATGGGCGTAGCCAGATCTGTCTCTGGATGTTTCCGGAAAAGCATGTTAACCTCTTCACTGAGTCACATCATCAAAGCCTCCAAGCCCCCCGCACAGTCCAAGCTCAGTCGGGAGTGGCTCAAGAGGGCTCAGCCATCAGTGTTTCTGGGGCCCGACTGGTTCAAAGCTGCCCCCCCCGACTGGGGTAAGGACCTGAGCAGGGTTGCACACCCCAGAGGCTCCTGCTGCCACCAAGCTGTGCTTGGAACGCTTGGGTCTCTGTTTAGTCAGGGTCCAGGAAGGGTCCTGCAAGAGACGGCTCCTGGGGGCAGAGTGTAAGGTGTCAGGTGGCACGTGGAAGCCAGAGGAAGAGTCACAGGCCCAGGGGACCAGAGAGGACTCCCGCGGAGGGCAGCAGGGCCCCTGGCCAAGCACCCTCGCTCACCTAGATTTATAAGCACAGCCCCCTGCTCCCTGCAGCTTTTTGGATTTATTTTATGGCCTCTGGTATTCACTAAAGTTTCTTTTTCAAAGTCCTGACTTGCCTCAGCTGCTGTAAGGAAGAGAATGGAAAGTGTGGGGTACAATGATGGAGTGGACACGGAGAAGCTTTACATCAGGCACTTAGAGACCTCGTTCTGGTCCGCTGCCCTCCGTCACTGTGTGAAGGCCCAGCCTCTCTGAAGCTCAGCTGCCCCAGCGGGGAGAGAACACCCCCTGTGTCCTAGAGCTGTGGGCGACTCATGAGATGGCCCCCTCAACCTCTCCTCCTCCTCCTCCTCCCCCCCAGCAGGGTCCATTTTCAGAGCCCTTCTCTGCTGGAGCTGTAGCGAGCTCCGTGTCTTGCAGTAAGGGAGGCATCTTGCTCTGAGAGCTCTCCGACGTCCAGGAGGAGGCACGTGACAAGGAGCGTGAACTTGGACAAAGGAAGGCTGCTTGCCAAAGAGGGAGCGGGGCGGGGTCTTTTTCGAGGTCGGACTCACCTCCATGAGGGAAAAACTGCGCGTAGATCTGCTTGAATGTCTCTTCGTTGACCACACCACTGGGGCACTCCTGCGTGGGCGGGGGGGTGGGGTGGGTACAGAGTCAGTAGGGGTGTCTGAGGGCCCGCCCCTGGGGGAGTAGACTGGGCCCAGCCTCGGAGTCTAGGGGTCCTCATGGTGACTGCTGGTGGCAGGGACTTCCGTGTCCCTGAGGTCAGTGGCTGGGAGGCAGCACCGCCTTTGGATGGAAGCTGCTTTGTAAGATGATGAGACTTCCTCACAGAATGGGCACTGGTGGTGGGGGCAGTGGAAAGAGTTTGCACTTGGGGATGAGGAAGGCCTGCAGTTGGCTCCTGGCTCAGCCCCTTCTAAGCTTTGCGGCTGTGAATGAGTCAGTCTCTGATCCTCCACATCCTTAGCTGGGAAACGGGGCTAGGCTAACAGGACCTTCGCGGCAAGGCTAACATGAGGTTCAGAGAATGGGAAATGTGGGAAATTAACACCCCGGCATTCGGGCTCACGTGCCAGCCTCTGTCTGCATGGTTCACCACAGACCTTAACCCCGGTGTTTCCGAGGCACCACCAATACTGACTGTGAGTGGGTTACATAAAAGCTATAAGTCATCCCCCCCAGCAGTCCTTCTCTCCAGCCAGGGCCTCTTGCTCTCACGGCCCTGATATAACATTGACCTTCTTCCTTCTACAACAACACGTACGGGAAAGCTCCCCAATGGGCCCCCTTGGCAGTCAAGGGATCTGATCCCCAGGAAGGTCCTGCCTGGGCCTCAGAAGCCAGGAGGTTCCTTACGTTTTTGAAGCCTCGATAAAGGACTTGCAGCTCCCGCTTGGTGAAGTTTGTCTGGGCCTCGAGCTGCTCCAGTCCCTCGGGCCGATGGCAGACCATGGTCATTTCCAACTCGTCTTCGATTTTATCTGGAACCAGAGGGGATGGCGTTGGAAGGTGGCCTCGGGGGCCCCTTGTCAGACCATGGTTGGGGCTGGCACAAGGGCAGGGTCGTGATCGGGTCGGAGGGTGGTGGGCCGGGACCACAGTGCAGATGACCTTCTCCCCTGGATGCCCCTCCCAGTCACCTGTCTCTCAAAGGCAGCCCACCCTTTGCCCTGGGCGTGTCAGACACCAGGTTGGGACGCTTCCGCACTGGACGGAACACACTCCAAGTGGAGGGGGGGTCCAGGGGGGCTAGAAATCAGCCCATGTGAGAACATTTCCCTTCCTCTGGAAACAATATCTTTGCATATTCAATTCGCTGCCCGCTGAACATCTGAATGTTCTAGAGACACAGGTAAGTGAGCAGACCGATCAACACCCTCACGCAAAGGGAAACAAACCTATTAAAAAAACAGAGTAAACGCTCACCATTTGGGACAACGAGAGAAAGGCTAGTGTAATTTAGCAAGAAGTTCAAATTATAGCATTAAATATTAACTTGGAAGTCGGAAGGTATTTTTAGTACTGTTTTGTAATACTTACTAGATGGCCTTACAGAACAGGAAAGTGACTTCAGTGGGAGCTAGTCTATATAAACGAAAACTTCTCAAGCATCGAAGGGCGCCCAGCACAGCTGCACAGAAACCTGGAGCGTGTCAGTGAATTAAAGCGAGAACTCGGCCCGTCTCCTATTGGAGGACCCCCAGAATCCGAACCGCTGGAGCTTGCAACGCTTTCCCACCACAGCAGGATGAGTGTGTGTTCCTCTCTGGGCCCGGCCGGAGCGCTTTCTATAAATTTACTCCAGTCAAGAACCAACTACCAGCTAACCTCCTCTGCCCACTGCTGTCCTGCAGACGTTCCCCCATCCATATATTGAACGACTGTAAATCTGACAAGAACAGTGACGAGGTGGGCGGGCTGCTGGGAACGGATGCTGACCCCCTCACGCCCCTCCCCGCGCACGCATGGCCACAGAGAGGGAGCAGCACAGGCTGCTTCTACCTGAGAGAAGGGGGCGGGGGTGGGGGGGCAGGTGCATGGCTCCGTGGGGCGCTTTAGTCAGTCAGTGTCTTTGTACCACTTTTCCTTTGATACTTTGATTTCAGCAGGAAAGGAATCCAGCAAAGTGAGCTTGAATCGTGAGCCTTTTCCTAAGGGTACGGGCCTTTGGCTAAGTTTCCAAGGGAGAGGCAGAAGAATTTGGTAACAATACTTACTACCGTATCCCGCTGGGAGTCAGGCGGACTGTTCAACACACATAAGATACTCTGTTGAGGCGACATGGCTGCAAATGGCCATTTTCTTATAATTCTTAGAGCCTTTAATTGTTGTCATGTTTGTAGCTACCAAGTAGCAATTACGGACAAACAACAAAACCCCACCTAAGTCGACTTCAGAATACTCATATATATTTAACTCATTTTAAAATGTAACTCAGATTATTGGTTTCATCCAGCGTTAGATTGAATAGCAATTTTATTTTTTTTAATGTACAGATATTTAACACTGAAAAGAGGTAAAAGTTATATTAAAATGTAAGTAAGGAAGACAAAAATGTATTTTTGAAAGAAATGGTGTCTATTTGAAGGCATCTAGTATATTTTCCAAGCTTATCTTACCTAGAAGCTTCAAAGACATTTTTTACAAGATTGTCTTATTTCTATTAACCTTCTGGTGACTTGACTTCCTCACAAGCTCAGAGAAATCTTTTTGCAGGAGTTTGAGAAACTGTGATTCAGAAACGGCACTTGCTTGCCATCTCTTTGATTAAAAATGCACTAAGTAATTATTGGAATACCAAATATTAAACCCACTTCATTAAGGGAGACCTGGACTTTATTAATAAATGATGTGTTTGCCACCTGGGCAGCAGGCTCAATTTCCGTGGCAAACGGACTCAGTGATAACTGAATATCAGGACACCGAGCCCGGTTCTGTCTCCCTGTCACCGCCTGCCCTCCGCCAGGCTGCCGGGGCGTCTGCCCTGGAAGGACATCCCTGTCTCTGGGGCTCCAGACGCCGGGAAGTAGCCTGCACGTGGGCACCTGGGGCTTTACCCAGCGGGCCTCGATTTCTCTTTCCTACTGTTTCATAGTAAGAACTAGAGTTTACATCACAGTCCAGTGTACACATACCTACCTATCAGCCAAAAATTTATGAACTATTTTGAAGCAAAACATTTATGAAGTCGTTCTTTCCCTCCCTCATGCGAGATGTACCCTGTTGTCACTTTTAATCTCTGTCTTTGTGAACCTGTGCTGATGGACTGTCATGTGTCATGCATGACAAACGAATGCAAAGCACTCATTTGTGTATATATATTTTTCTTTTTGCAGCGACCTTCTGGGGTACCCACACCAGGCACCCCTTTTCTCACTCCAGCTCTCCCTCCCTTTGCTTGGGTGCCTCGTGGTTTGGCCACTGTAAACATATTCTGGAGAAACGCCAAAGGGGCCACAGAACTTCCTGCCCCCGTCCCAGGGGTCTCTGGGGGCTATCCAGGGGGTCCCAGTAAAGAAAGGAGGGTGGCCCAGGTCCCTGGGTGGAGGAAGAGGAAACAGGATTAATGGGTAGGGAGCCTGCTTGCCAGTTTCTTTTGAGGGTCGTTAAGAGTCTCTGAGGCCACATGTTGCTTGCTGTTATTATTTTTGTTATTAAAAAGAATGATGAGCCAGTTACCAAGTCAGACGGAGTTTGGATGATAGAAAATTAACCTAGAGATTTCATACTATGGTGGTAACTACATAGCAGCGATATATGAAAATACCTTCTGTTTGTAAAGTATGTCTGATTTGTCAAAGGTGTCCGTGCCCGTGAGTTGCTAACCCTTGTGTGTAGTGGCAAGCGGGGACCACGACCTCCGGCCTCCGAAGATCAGGAAGATGGGGGCGCTGACAGACACAGTTCTCCATGTGTGAGCAGCTTAGAAAGTGAAGGGCCATTTAGAATAAGCAACTGGGGAGGGTGCGGGGGATTCCCGGCTGAAGGAGAGGCTGGGGAAGATGACTCGGACGAAGTGGGCCCTGAAGTTTTGGGGCGGCAGGCTCCCCTGAGTGCAGATGAAAGCTGTAGACCCTCAGGGGAGAAAATGCCCCGAGTCCCGGCGTTCTGCCTGTGTTCTCAGGGAGTTCCTGTGTCTGTCAAACACGCGGAGCCTGCGTTAAGGGCTGGTGGCACAGGTCCTTCAATGGCTTGGCTTGAGTCCTAGGTCACACCGACGGGTGGTGACAGAACTGGACCAAGAAGCTGTCGGATGGTCCAGGGCCTCTTCTGTAGATGTTGCTTTCATGCACCCCTACAATGGCGTCTGCTTTCCTTGAGCACAAACTGCAAATTGGTTTGCAACAAACAAGTGGTTCTGCCCCCAACCAGCTTTGGCCTGGCCTGAGTACAGGGTAGACTGTGGGTAGTAGGGGACCCCTGCCTTTGGTCTTCTTCCTAGTGAGGTGCCTCCTCTGTTAGGCCCATGGCCACGGCCATGACCATCTCCTTCCCCCAGACTGAAAAACAGTCTCTCCATCCTGGGGTCTCTGGGTTGGACTTTCTTCCCACCCACCTGGTCTCAAGGTTATAAAACTGTGTCTCTTGGCATAGACACAGCCTGAAAAATAGGTCTCACGTGGCCTACAAAATGTGTTTTAATTTTTGGGGGGAATGAACTGCCAGTATTTGAAGATGAGGGATGCGTGCACACAATTGGATTTCTGATTTTTCTTGGGAAATGGGATTGTCTGACAACTCCGGTCTCAGGTTGTCCCAAGGCAGCAGTTTACAAGAGCTGGGCAGTGGCCGTCCCCTCTGGTGCTCGCTCCGCCACCTGGGGCTCAGGCCCTCCCGTCACGCCACCTTCCTGGCTCCAGAAGCAATTCAGCTTTTGGGGTCTGACCTGTGCTACTTACCTCACCCCTGCCGACCTTCCTCCCGCCTCACCCCACTCCGTCTTCACCGTCTCTCTCCCTCACCGTGGGTTCAACACAGTGCCCTTCGTTCCACAAAGGGATTGGAGCACTTACATGAAGTAAATATAATATAATAATAAGAGATAAAGTAATAAGAAAAACTGCCTCAGAAAATGTGGATTAGATTAGGAGGCCAAGACCACAGGGAAAAAGAGGACGTAGAAATGCAGGTCACTGCCCTTGACCGCACACTGGCTCTGAGCTTTTACATACATGTGATTGCGCACGAGAGGAAAGAGCATCATTTGCCTAGGGAGGAGCAAAGCGTTTCCTAAAACTTGTGTCTAAAAGAATGTTTGCAACAGGCTCTATATAGGTGGGGTCTGTTAACAAGACTGATAATCACAAAGTACAAATACTTGATTAAATAGCTCTTCCTCTGAGAGTAATGTGACCCAAGCAGTCGAGTTAGTTTAAATTCTTTACCTCTCTGATACTGGTAATACCACCAGGCGAGGTCTAGGAAAAAGTAAGAAAACATTTTACCAAATCCATTCATCAGAAAAGCAAACCACACTTTGATTTTCCGTGGCGGCGCCTCTCTGAGGGCGTGCAGGTCACGGTCAAACTCGACCTAGGCGGAGAGGTCTTGGAGCAGAGCTGGGCTGACCTCCTCCCTGTCCTTTTTCCCGGGGTCAGAACAGGCAAGAGCAATGGGTCGCCTTGCAGTGCCCACGACGCCCAGCAGGGGGCTCACTGAGCATGCCCGCAGCCATGCAGCCATGCAGCCGGAAGAGATGGGATGGCATGGGGCAGAGGATGCACAGATGTGGATGGGCCTTGGAAGTACCCGCATGTTTGGCTGAAGGGTGGTGTATAGATAGATACCCTCCACAAAGGATGCCCCATCTCTGCTACTTTGTGATTTGAAGCTGACTCTTTATTCATTTGCTCAACAACTATCAATGAAGCATCTACTATACGGGTAAAAGCAGGCGTACAGTTGCCCTGTCCCATACATCAGTGAATGAAACAACTCTGTTCCCTGCTTTCACGGAGCTTACGATCTACAAAGTCTGCTTCTCTTGTCCCTTCTCAAGCTGATAAGTAACAAAGAGGCAGAAAAGGAAAAGTGCCATTGAATAACTAATGAGCACAGTGGGACCTATGGGCAGAGGGGACGCAGGTCGAGTTCCCTATGATGCCGAGTGTGAAACATCAAGCCCCAGAATATCCCCCATGGCACCACGGAGTTGGGGGGCCACCAGTCCCAGAGAGTGGGAAATAGGGGGTCTATTTGGGGGCCAGCCTGGGTTTCCTCTGTAGGTGATTACTGAACTCTTCCCTGTCCCTCTAGCACCCCTGCACACAACGTGGAGGGCAGCCTAGCCACCCCCTTGGTCACTCGCACCCGCAACTCCCAGTAGGAGGGGCTTATTTCCCTGCTCCCTCTAAAAGTGGCTCTCTAGGTGGGAATCCACTGGTGTTTCTATTCATTTCCTGACCTGCGCTGCACAGGAGAAACGTACTTTGCTGGATTTAGTTGCCCTCTTCTACCGCTCTGATTAAGTAGCATTTGTATTTAGTTTTTCTAACAGACTTTTCTTTTAGAGCAGTTTTAGGTTTACAGGAAATGCAGAGAGTCCCCACACACCCACTCTCCTAGTTTCCCCTATTATTAACATCTTGCTTTGGCATATTTGTTACAACAGATTCTTTTTTTAACTGAAGTCCTTAGCTGACATTAGCACTCACTCTTTCCGTGGTACAGTCCACGGGTTTTGACAAAAGTATAGTGTCCTGTATCCCACAGAAGAGTTTCACGGCCCTAAAAGTGCTTGGGTAGCATTTTCATAGAGCCATGTCTACAAGTATGGAGTGGCCTTCTCTGGCATGCCAGGGAGAGGGACGAAGGACACCGCGTCTGTCCATGTGGCGTTCTCAGACCGGCAGGGAGGCACGTGCATGGACCAGGGATCGCAGCTCCAATGCTCGTGGCAGCTGGTGGGCCATTCAGATGAGGCAGGTGACGGGCGCACAAGCGCAGGGAGGTGTGCTGGGGAGCCACTGCCCCATGACACAAAGTGGCTCAGCTAGTCGTCGTCACGTGGAACTTATCCCCAGGGAGTCCAGATCTTTCTATGTTTCAAGGGACGCCACGATTAGGAATTATACTGTGATACTCCCATGTTACCGTGAGTGTAACACTCAAACATACAGCTTGCACCAACTATAATGTTCCCGTTCGTTGGGTGTCATGGATTGATGGTTGGACCTCTTTGTCGGCAAATCGTTCTAAGCAGTGTGGCTTTGCCTGAGACTCTAGGAGCAGAGAGGAGGAAGCTGTTAACTAACGCCTCCTGGACAGCAGGGGACCGGGAGGGGGGCAGGGACAGCTTCAAGGGGTGACAATTTCTCTGAGTCTCGAAAGAAGAGGGGATAAGGCAACAGTATAGGCAAAAGCTCGGATGCCAAATGACCGGGGAAGGAACGGCAGGCTCCCTGCAGCAGAGCTGGCCCCTCCCTGAGAACTAGACGAGGAGAATGAAAAGCAAATGAAAACCTGTGTGAAGCACTGGGAGCCACCGAGGTGACCCGCGCTGTGGAAGCCAAGGTTCTGGAGGAAAGAGAAACTCATCATGGTGGACCTGACGGTCAAGGCTGCTTTTCAACCCGACGCGGATGCTGATTTCTACACAGCATGGGTAACGAGGCTGAGGAACTGGGCAGAAGGAGTCTGCTAAGAGCAAGGACCAGGCGCAGAACTTTCAGCAGCCTGGGAAGACAAGAGCTGGATCGGGACTGGAGGGGCCAAGACACAGAGCAGGGAGCTGATAGCCTGGGCTGCTTATTTCCTGAGGGCATTTGCTGGTTCCCAAGTGACAGGTCAAGAGAAAGTAAGACTAAGCCGAAGCCAAAAGGTTGCAGAGCCGACCAGGGTTTTCAGCAGGCTTGCAAAGACCAGTAGAAAAGCTTCAATACAGGCGAGCAGCCTTCTAATAAAAACCAAGCCCTACCTAAATGCTGCTGACAAGCACAAGGATGCAGGAAAGGTCGAAGGAAAAGAATGGAAAAGAATAAAGGATGCAAACCCAAAGCAAGAAGAGCCAGCATGGCTGTTTTAACAGCAGATCCAGCAGACTTTCAGGCGAGAAACTTTAAAGCGAGAAACTTGGCTAGAGAGGAAGAGAGAGTTTTCGTAAGATATCACAATGTTCAGTTAGTAGGCACTAATAATACAGCTTCAAAATATACGTAAAGACTCACAACTAAAATGAGGAGCAGCAAATTCACCATCATAACTGGAGGTTTAAGAGCACCCCTCCCACACCTGGTAACACAGAAAGCTCGATAGGAGTACAGACAGAATGAGCAACACGCTGAACGGACCTGGCCCCACCGACACATGCAGGCCTCTGTCCCCAGCACTCACAGAACTCCACGCGTCCTTTTCAAGTGCATGCAGGACACTCGCCAACATCGACCCCGTCCTGGGTCATAAAGCCAATCTCAACAGAGTTCAAAGAATTCAAAGTACTCACCATGTTTTCCGCCTGGGGTGAAATTAAGCAAGAAATCAAAAGCAAGAGGAAAATAAGGACATCTCCCAATGTCTGGAAGTCAAGTGACATGGTTCTAATCCCTAAGTTGCCCAGGTGTCAAAGAAGACGTCCCGTGGAAATTAGCAAGTATTTCGAAGTAACGGGTAATGACAACATGGCATATGAAAACCGGGGGTGCGGTTAACCCCACGCCTAGGGGCGGTTTCAAAGAGCGTGACATACTCGAGCTGTGAATGACCTAAGTGACCCTGAGCATAACACTGAATGCCGTGTTTCCTCCTGAAATCACACTTCTGGCGTTCCTGTGTCCATTTCCAATACCGCCTAGCCTGCGCTGGCCACACTGGAGACTGTATCTGCGATACGCTGGCATCTGACATCTTTATGATGGATGGCTTACCCCAGTAGAATTGGGGGTGAAGATCCTTGCTGGTGTCTACACGGAGCAGGGACGGAAAGGAATTCTGTGTGGTTCTGCAGTGGAATCTGGGACACCGAGAGTCCTACAGCCCAGGCCTGGAGTTGAGTCATCACCGCCCTCAGACCTGCCCGGAACAGGCAGCTCTCATCAGCTCTGAATGCGATGAACTTGACCATAAGCCCTGGGAGTGCTGGGCTGAGCCTTGGTAAAGATTTTCTGAGAGTTCCAGACATGTTTTTTTGTCTTCTTAGTTCAATAAAACTCAACTCCTGTTTTGCTCCAAGCCTTTGTTCTCTTAATCTCGAAACCCTCCTACCCCTTCTAAGCAAAATTGAATTTATACCTTCCTCATTTATTGACACTTCAGTCTTCAAAATGTTGTAAAGCAAACAATAAAACAACCCCAGAATCCTACAAAAAAAAACCTTTGAGTACCGCGACTTCATTAGATAGGTGGTTTTCCAGATCAAATGACTTGAAAATTCTTTCATGAGCAGCGCATTTTGGTTCGCCAACCTGTCTTCCCAAATGAGAGTGTGTGGGAAGGGGTGTCGGATGCCCCCTGTGACTTCTTGGGAGGGTGGGGGTAGAAACTGTCAGAAATGTAATGCAATTATTAAAAGTCCTCAGAGTCACTACCCAGATTGTGACAGAAGTCACAGTTCTATTGCTGTGTGACAGTGTTAACATCACACCACCGACAATAAGAAAACAAAGACACTCCCGGGGAAAGAAGTGAGTCATCTAGATTCAGGGCTGGCAGAGAGAAGAAGCCCTATGTGATGTTTCAGGACCAGGAGCAAGGCCACATAACCTTAGGGACCCTTGTGTCACCTCACCTCCAAAGCAACACTTTAGGCCAGCTAAGACCCTCGCCAAGCTGCAAACAGAAATGTCAGGCTCCCTGCCGAGTCTCCACCATGGGCAGAAATCCCTGGACGGTGTTGTGAGAGGGTCCCTTTGTCTGGAAAATGTGCCCCATTTGGAACCTCCGATGACTGATGGCGGGAGCTAAGGCAGTTTCCAAGGCTCCGGGGGGCAATTAGTTAGATGAGGCCCCGTCTGGCCACCAGCTAGCCTCCGGGCTGTGGTGGGAAACCTCCCGCTGCTTCTGCTTTGGTCTCAGCTGGACACTGCCCTGAAGTGCCTGAAGTGCCAGTACATGGAACTGGCCAGCTAATGAGCCGTGGCCACCCCGTGCTGGGGACATAGGGCTCGCGGGTCCAAAAGTTCTCTCCAGGAAATGAAAGGATCACATGGGTGGGATTCTGTCACTCATTTTGTTGCTCCTTTGGAATGAGAAGCAAAAATGACCATTCATGGCAATGGGGTGGGGGTGGGGTTGTAGTGTCCAGGGAGAAAGAGCCCTTGTAGTTTTGAGATGAGAAAATGAAGGTGCAGAGAGAAGTCGAAGGAATTCCTCAGAGGAAAAGTAAAATCACCACATGTGCAGGCCTCACCTCGGGTTGGCACGGAGTCTGCATCCAAGGACACTCATTTGGTCAAGGTCGGGCTAGGAGTGAACGGCTGTCTTTCCGCCCAGGCTTGCCAGGCGATGGCTCCCAGGCAGAGGGCTCGCTTTGGCGGGCTGGTGGGCGTGTAAACACTGGCTCTCGGGAGGAGGGAAAGCCAGACCGACAGCATTTTCTAATTTCCCTGATGGAAATATGCTCGCCATGCCCTAGTTCAGGCTCTGAACCTGCAGTCGCTGAACGTGGACTTGGGAAGGGAAGACCCGGCCCCACACTGTTGGAAGAGCTGGCGCACGTTTGACTCTCCCGAATGAGGGCGCCCGGGGCCCCCAAAGCCCCTGCAATCCAACCAAGTAAACCCTTTCTCGGTTGTTAGTGTGAAAATAAACTTCTGTGCACCATACAGGGAACCATGGAGATTGGCCAAGGGAGCTTTTGCTGGAATTCAGTATTAACGTGCCCTCGGAGTAAGCCTCTCTCGGTGAGCTCGGAGAGCATGCTAATACTTTTATAGCTGATCTAATCCTATCACTGTCCCCACAAGGTATGAGGTTTATTAGACTAATCATACCTGCTTTGTAGCCGTGAATCCGAAAGATTTATGTCAAGTGCTCTATGCACATAGTAGGTACTCAAACTATGTTACCCGGTGTATTACGGCTGTTATTGTACGGGTCATTCACATCAGTTAGATGCTTTCTAGGCAATGAGTACGCCTTCTCTGACGGATCTGGTGAATTAAGTGTGCGTCTCTTCAATACAGGAAAGATTTCCTCGTTCTGGGATTTACTGGCAGAGGCGCCCAATCACCAGTTCAGGTTGGACATCATCCATCGATATGAACGGCGGTAGGCATGAACAAACCTGAGACTCAGGAGGAAAAAGTACCCCAGTCAGCCGAGTGCCATGGAACAGGGCGTTGTGGGCGGGGACTGTGAGGACAGAGGCCTGATGATCGACAGTCCTTCAGAAAAGGTCCCGCCTCTTCTCCCCGATGGTTATCACAGGGCTCCAAGTCCTCTGCCCTTAATACCACATTTTGCCGTGTATAACGCGCACCCGTGTTTTGGTTTGCATTGTACACGGGATTATTATACCCATGGCATGTCATCATGATACCCACGTATAAAGCGCATCCTTATTTTTCCCTCAAAAATTTGGGCAATAAAGTGAGCATTATACATGCCAAAATACGGTAATCCTGACCATCAAAGTGGGAACAGTTTCAGTCCATCGCTTGGCTAGAGAAGGGGAACTGGACGTCCCCCCGCAACCAGGACCTAACTGCCCCGTGCAGTTGGGACCCCCATCCAGTCCCTGGGAGAGCGGAAGTCTGCCTGCCCGAGGCAGGGAGAAGAGGGCCAGGGGTCACCTCCAGGACCCAGCTCGGAAGCCTCTTAACTGTGCACTTAATAAATGAAGCCTTGGCAGACACACCTTGAATTATTAATGAAGTGATTCAGCCTTGATTGTTTCCTTCTTTTGGGGAAAGGTTATTCACTCCAGCGCCTTTGATGAGACTACACAATACATCACAATTGGGCCTATTTTATGTGCAACTTTATGGTGATAATAGTTCTGTCTCATTTAGAAGCAAATCAGACATTATGAACTTCGTGATTTATTAATGTATTGATTTCTATAAATGTCAGCGCATCTCACATCCAGTCAGAGAGCCCGGGAGCAATCATTGAACAGCCAATAAAAATGGAAAATGAAACCATCATTAAAAAGAAAAAAAAAAAGAAAAGAAAAGGAAACGCTGCCTGTTCCAAAGGCCCGCTGCCTCTCAGAATTGTTTCAGCATCCATATCATGAGCACGAAGCATCCTCCGACCCCCAAGGAGCAAGCCTGCGTGAGGCTGCCTGGGGAGCTCCATCTGCTTGACTGTCCCACCGGGTCTGAGATGAACGCGAGGTGAAGAGTCGGACCTGGAAGAACCTCTGCAGCCCATGCCCAGACGCCTCGCCCTGGAGAAGGCGGGAGGATAAGGGAGAGCTCCTCCATCCATATCCCCACCCCAGCCCACCACCTCCTCCTGCGGGGGAATCTGCAGAGTAAAGGCCCGACTCCCCAGCTGGCATTGAAGGCTCCACACTAGGGGTCCCGTTTACCTTCCCAGCACAATTCCCTACCATCGCCTGGCATGGGTCTCCGAAACCACCACATCCTGGCCATCCTGGACCCCTGTCTCTGGCATGGCATGTGGCCCACTGACCTCAATCCCAGCTGCTCTCTAACCCCGGGTGAAGGGCCCTCTGCTCTGGGCAGCACTGACAGGCCGCCAGATGGAAAGCTCTCCTTTTGTCCCCAGTCCAGATGGGCTGGTCACGTTAAATAGTCACCTGGCTGACAACATCTACCGCCGGGTGTCACCGTTTTCTTTGGCTGGAATGGGGTCGGGTGGGGAGATGGGAGATGTGTCTTGTTTGTTTTTGTTTGCTTTTTATTTTTGGTATCCTTCTCCCCCCACGAGGCCCAGCATCTGCTTTGCACTTAGTAGGTGCTTAGTAAGGACTCATTACTTGCTAAGAGCGTGAAGAGCTACAAGGAGCCAAATAGAAATACATGAAGAGTCTTGAGAAAGCAGCCAAGAGAATATCTGGAAAGTGGCTAATTTGGTGGCTAATTCCATCGTCAGACAGCTGAGCTCAGAAATCACAACCTGGCAGCCCATGGGACACAGCTGCTGTCTTGCAACATTTATGTCACACAGAAGGTGGGCTTTGAGCTTCTCTTTAGAAGTTGAAGCGATGGCTATGCAGACCTGCATTATCACATGGCAGCAACTGGCTGGAGCGAAGAAGCAGGGGCTCGCGTTAGATAGGCATGTGCTCTCTAGTAAACCGCAGTCCTCACTACTCTCTATTACCTCCCCACACTGAGACAGTTGTTATCCTTCACCGGTTAATACGTTGTGTAAGTCACAGAGCATACAAATTATAGAGAGATGCTTTCATCCTGCCCCTCTAACATCACAGATGTGGCTCCTGAGGCCCAGAGAGGGAACCTGACTTGTCCGAGGTCACACACTGATTCCTGGCAGAGCAGGATTAAATTTGGGTCCGGTCCTTCTGGCAATTCAGTGTTGTTTTCACAACGCCGTTCACTCACTCACTCAACAAATAATTACTGAGTACCTACTAGGTGTCAGGTCCTCTTGTAGGCACTGGGGATAAAGCAGGGAGTAAAAGGTGGTGAACCGGGCAGGGATCAGAGGTGCTGCTATGTGTTGGTAATGAAAATAAAGCGAGGTTACAGGACTGGAGAGAAATGAGTTTGGGGGGGCGGCGCACTGTTTTACACGAGGTGGTCCCGGCAGGCGGCGGCCCAACTGAGCATCAGCCGGAGGGCGATGATGGTGACCTCTCCAGCCCAACCAGTCCGGCTCAAATCCCAGCTCTGCCGCTGAAGGGCTGGTGAGCCTGAGCCAGGCCCTTCCTCCTCCAGACTCAGTGAGCGCTCTCAGTGGTGAGACAGGCACAGGGCACCTGCCTTCCTTCTGGAGTTTAAGAGGACAAATGCGCCAGGATTAATGAACTGAGTTAATTTAGCATGTGAATACATTAGCGGGTCACAGGGCTCTGTAGCTGTTTAATTTGAGGAGTGGTGGGTGGCTACTGCCGAGCCTGGAGTGATGCTTTGATGGAACTTTCCAGATCGGAGCTCTGGTTTGAATTCTTAGTCCTTTCAAACTCCTTGCTGTGAGATAGTGGTATTTCTCATCATGGCAATCGCAAAGTGGCCCATCATAAAGCTGAAGTTGGACTACAGGTGTCTTTGAAAAGCCAGCCTTGCACACAAGAAACCCAAACGGTGACTAGTCCTGCCTTCCCGGTGACCCCCAGGCCGCGTGCCGGGCCCCGGAACACATCTGTCTATACTCATCACTGATCCCTGCTGTGGGGTGAGGGGTGGGGAGCGGGGGTGGGGGGCAGGGCAGGGAGGAGGCGCACTTCCCTTTTTACTTTACAGACTTTATTAGGGTTCGAGACATATTTTAAGCTCTGTGTACGGACTGCCTGCGGGCTTTGCGTCCTTCCTCTCCTGGCTGGCTCACTGCAAGAGAGCGCCTCCATTAACCAAACAGGCCTGAGACTCAGACTCGGTCCCGGCTCTCTGCAAAGGAGGGAAAGGGAAGAAAGCCTGTTTCTCCCCAACAGTTGGTGAAGCCTGCCACCTGAGATACATGAGGATCCAGCTAGCCGGCCACGGGGCCTGGTCCTTCCTGTTTAAAACGCTGAAGGCTGCGTCGGCTTGGCCGAGGCCAGAGCGCAGCACCCGGAATGCGGTCCGGCCGGAGACCGTCTCCAAGGGAGACTTTTTCCCGCTGATCGGGAACTTCCTCCTTTATTCTTATTTTTCGTGGCCCATGACCCTGCAGGGAGAAACAGGTCCTGGTAGTTGTAATTACAAGGGAGAGATGAAATACATAAAATAAATGTGGTAATTATTAAAGCAAACATCCATGAAGGGCGGCAGCAAGGGGGCCCGGGTTCGGGAGGTGGCGAACCCTGTACACATATCAGATTATTCCTCAGAAATATTCCTCGATGAGGGAAAAAATGCAGGTTTTGTAAAACAGGAGATTATCTGCCGATCGATCGATCGATTGATCTGCTAGGATATCCTATATAAAAATTTTAGCAGTGGTTACCTCGGAGGGTTTGGATTATGGATGGCTGTTATATTCTTTTGGCTTATGTGCATTTTCTGAAGCTTCTGCAATGAGTAAGTATGAGTTTCTAATAAGAAGAAATCCATAAAGGTTATTTTAAAGGACAAATGTGGAGCACCCTGATTCCCTGGGGTGGAGCTGCCTGAGAAGCCAGGCAGGGGAGGACAGAGCCCTTCCGCTTGGAGATCTTTGCGTGGCCTTAGGAACATGCATTGCGCACCCATCTCGGTTTCCACGCTGGGCAACGGAGCGGAAACTCAGTGGAGTGGAGGTGTCCCCGGCATGCAGTGTATGCCCAAGAGATGTTAGGCAGCCCCTAATAACTTGTCCCCAACCTGTAAAGAAACAAAAAGACTCAGCCTGGTTCTGAGAGGCAGTGGACTGAACGGGACACCCTCCATTCTGGGGGAGGCATTTTGGAGATGCCGGGGGCTGGGGGTGTCTTCCACTGACCAGAACAGCAGCTGGCATTTCGGAAGCATGTCCTACGAACCAGGCCAGCTTCTTGAGTTTCCTGTATGTTACCTCCCCAAAGCCTGTGAGCTCCACGCGGGGTACCCTTTTAAAGACAAAGCATCCGAGACTTAGAGATGTAAGGTCACTGTGGGTGGCTGCATGGTTAGAACGAGATAGGCCTGGGATAAGATAAATCCCTGGCTGACACAGAACCCTTGATCTTAACCTGTGGCCCCAGAGTGCGCCCTTTATAACCACATGGAGCTGGGTTAAAATTCCAGCTTTGCTACTTGGATGTGATCCTAGACGTGTCCCGAGGTCCTCTGGAGGACCACATGTGACAAGGCATCTGTAAGACCTGTGTCTGGCACCCCACAGTGCCGGTCAAGCGGTAGGTCCCCTGATCCCTCATCTGGGTCCCCAAGAGGACATTTCCATAGCACCTGGGTCCTCTGAGGAAGTGTCTCAAAACTACGCTGCTGAAAAAGCAATTTTTTTTTGCCATAGCTGTGTGGATAGATTTTTAATATTTAATTAGGGAGACCTTCCGCTTGCAGAGAGGGCAGGACTTGTTATTAAATCCCCGCTGCTTGGTCTCCCTCAGTTGCCCGTGGGATTATTCATTCATTTCCAGTCACACAATTTAATATTGCAACAGCTAATGGGGAGATGTTGATAATTTGTAAAACCGGTTGGTCCCGAGGCCCCTGCAGGGAGCTCTGTGCCTGGGCCTGATCCAGGGGCTGAAGCAGATCCTCGGGAGGCGGGGGCTCCCCAGAACTTCCCGTTCATTTTCTGCAAACATTCCTGAGTATCTTTGGAAATGCCACGTTGGGAGCCGGGAGGAAGAGGCAGACGCAGAGTTTGTCCTCAAGGAGTTAGGACCCCGAGACCCCGAATACTTTAAAAGGGGCTTTGTGTTAAAATCTGTACCCAGGATTTGTTTTCATCAGGCACAGAGAGACATGCAGACACGGGAATGACTGTCTTGGGGAAAGCAGTTTGCAACCACAGATCCTGGAAACAGGCAGCACGCCGCCACGCAGGGCCATGGTGGGGAGGGAGTGCCAGCATGGGTCAGGGGGCAGAGGGAGGGGGGAGGCGGGGAGCATGGCCTGCAGCCTTTACTGGGGTTTTCAGGGGAAGGAATGGGTGAGGCAGGATGGGTATGCAAAGCAAGTTTAGGATTAGAAATTGTGAATGATTTGGGCAGCTGCTGAGCATTGAGGGGTTGGGGGTGCTGGTTTGTAGTCACCCAGTACCGGGTCCTGGGGTGACTGAGGGCAGAGGGGACACTGGCCGGTGTGTGTGACTTAGGTAGTGCAGAGGGTGGGGTGCAGGCTCCGGACTGTTTGGTTTGTGTGAAAGGCACAGGGGCGGTGCAGTCGGTCCCTGTCCCTGGGACCTAGCTCGCTCTGGGACAGGCAGCCTGTCCAGGATCGAGGCCCCGCATGCCAGGGCAGCCAGACTCCAGAAAATAAGAAAATGCAGTCAATTGAGTTTGGGTTTGCAGTCAGATGGCTGTGGGTTCAAAACACCTCCTTTGACATTTCCTAGCTGGGGCACTGGGTGTGAACACGCCTGGGACTCAGCTTCACGTGCGTGGCATCTGCCCCAAAGACCACAGCACAGCTCCAGCCCCCTGCCCGCAGGCTCGGCCTGGCCCATGGGTTCCCTGTGCGCACAGGCAGGAGGGCCTGTGTAAAGCTGTCATTCACAGGGTGCGTGATTTTGGAGTGTCGAGGCACTTTGATGGTAGGGTGACTGTGTGATGAGCAAAGGCAGGTGTGGTTCTTGTCCCTAGTGAAGGCACAGTTTGGTGCAGGAGGGACTTAACCTAAGACTCATAGGCACAAATATAAAGGGGAAGCTATTGGGTGCTGCAGGAGGGAGCGGCAGGGGGCTCTGACGCAGTGGGGGCAGTCAGGGAAGGCTTCCCAGAGGCAGTGATGGTGGGCCTGCCATCTGAGTGGGCACTTACCAGATGGGAAGGAAGTATGAATGTGTGACATTCTAAATGGGGAGGACAGATGAGATGGAGCTTTTCAGGGACCTCCTGCGTAGGACCTCCTGGGGAAGGAGTGCACAGGAACTAGATCTGAACACATCCCTTCCATTAAAACCTCCACAGGCGCCCCCCCCCGCGCCCCTCAGGAGAAAGGCCACGCTCTTTAGTGAGGCATGCGAGGCCTTTCACAATCTGCTCCCTGCTTAGCCCTCAGGTTTCGTCTGTCACCCCCACTCACTGCCACCCCGCCCCACACTCACTCTCTCCCCGGATGTGCTGTTTCCCCAACGCAGCCCCCTGGGCAACGCTGTTGTACCTTCACCCATGCTCCTGCCTCTCTTTCTGGCGCCTGATTTCCTTCCCTGTCTGCTGGGTTACTTCCTGGGCCTCCTTCCAGTCTGCCCTATTGCAGTGCACACCTCCAGGGGGCACTATTTAAACTGCACTGTGAATGGTGCCTGCTGGGGCTGCGCAGCCTTCTAGGAAACATCACCTCAAGGACTACCTCCTCAGAAGTGGAAGTTTCTGTCTGCCCCAGAGAGCATCTGGTACACTGCGTGGTGAACACAGAAAGGATTTCCTGTCCCCCTTGACCTCGAGCCCCTGGAGGCTACGGTGCACGCAGGCTCTCACTTAACAAATCTGTCTTGAGCTCCTGTTCTGTGCCAGGTACTTTTCTAAGGGCCAGCGGCGTGGTCACAGGTGTCAGGCATGGGCTATGTTCAGCAGGTTTGACTTGCCCAACAAATAATCACACAAATGAATATGCAATTATGAACTAAATTAAGTGCTGTGAGGGAAGAGTGGGGCGGTGCGGGGGAGGAAAACCAGAAAGAATCTAGCTGGAGTCAGGAGGAAGGAGAGGCTGCAGACAAGAAGCTGACGCGGGAGGGCGAGAGGGGCAGGAAAAGAATTTCAGAGACAGGGAACGGCACGTGCTAAGCTCGTGAGAATGAGCTTGAACTTCTGAGGAGCCATGTGGAGGCCAAGTGGCGGAGCAGAATGACCGAGCGATCAGCTGACTTTAAAGCACTGGGAAGCAGAGGTGTCACGTTCATAAATGCCCCAGGCCGGAAACTCTCGCCCAAGGGCCCATCCACGGTAAAACGAACAAGTCGTTAGCATACTCACACAATGGAAGGCTACACAGTGAAGTGAATGGACAAACTACGGCAGCGTCTGACAATGTGGATGACCAGAGAGAGTGCAAATGCAATTGGTCTGTGCTGTTGGGCGGGAGTCAGGACAGTGGTTGTCCTTGGAAGTAGTGACTGGAACGGGGCAAAGGGCGGCTTCCGGGATGCTGTCCCAGTGGTCATCTGTCTCCTCCTCCTCCTCCCGTTCTGTTTTAAATCCGGGTATTGGTTACATGGATTCTGGTGCCTATTACATTTTAATACAATGCAGAAAGACTGGCTGGGAGAGTGTGGCAACTGGCTGAGCGGTGATGTGAGCTTCGAAGGAGCCCACTAGGGGGCAGGTTTTGAATCTCTCTGGCGGACAGAGTCTACCAGACTTGCTGAGGTAGGGGGCTGGGAGGGTGCAGGGGAGAGGACCCGAGAGGAGACAAAGAGGATTTTCCAGGCTTGAGCAACTGGGTGCAGGGTGGACTGAGGGGTGCAGTGGAGAAGGCTGAGAGAGAGCGGCGTCACACCTGTCTGCACCCTGGCCCCAGCAATGGGTTGTTACGGAGAACAGACTCAGTGAATGCTGACTTATCTTTGGCTGTTTGAGTCAATAACCCAGTGATCAGTGCTGGAGACTAGCAAGTCACCACCCTCGTGTTCTACACATTTCATCTTCTTAGGGTAGTTCAGAAGTACTTGTTCTCCAATCTCCACAGCTCTTTGAAGGAGGGTTCATGGGTATTTGTCAAACAGACCGAACATACCTGTTCCCTTTGTAGGTCTAATGCCAGGCTATGTGCATGGGCGCCTATGTGTAACAGCCTAGGGTGTTCTCATGGGTCTGGATGGGGACAGGCCAGGAGAGGGCATTGAGGGGGGGCTCCCCGGGAAGCTGCTGTGCCCAACGCATTTCACAGCCTGCAGGACATAATCCATAATTAGCCTCGTGGGGATGATTTTATACACATCCATTTTCTGGATCCTTAGGGTTTGGTTATTAGCCACTAAGTGACCAAGGTGGGATCTGACCTGCCTTTGTGTTTGGGTTTTGCCACGCTGCATCTGTCTGATCGGGGATGAAGGGCTGGGTGTCTACGGCGTCTGAGAGGCAGGTGGAGGCCACCTCCCGTCTCTGTCCCCATGATGGCAGGAAGGAGCCCTGATGCTCAGAGAATGCTTGGAGACCTCCAAAAAAAAAAAAAAAAAGCACCTCTCCAAGGTTCTGTCTCGCCATTAAAAAAACACAGAACAAAACATTTACCCACAATGTCTCTTTATGGGACAATAAAAATGAGCCATCTGTGAGGCGCACTGGGAAACGTCTCAGGCTTATTAAAAATATATGAATTTTTACTTTAAGAACGAGATGGCCATATTATTCAAAATTGCAAGCCAAAATGTATTATCCATTATTAATTTATATTTAATAGACATCTTTCTTATGGATTAGCATTCTAATTACTTCTGAAAAAGTGGGCAGTGGCCAGGCAAGGTTTCCAATTAAAATTGTCCCGAAGATAAATTGAAGTCTTTGGCTGGGAGCACTTCAGCCTTTTCCCTGTCCGGGACCAAGGGCATCTGTCATCCTGGAGGGGCTACACTGGGCCAGGCTTCTCATTTGTGCTCCATCTCCCCCCCATCCCCGAGTTTGAGGTTCGCTTCAGGAGCAAACCGGCGGCTCCCTTCCAACTGTGGTTCCTGCAAAAGTATCACCTGAGAGCCACGGGGGTGAAGAAGCCCCCAGGACAGAGCTGCCTCCTGCCTGCCTCTCAGCTGCCTGCCCTTCCCGAGGCCCCCACCTTTCTGCCTATAATTCCTCCCCCCGAACAAAACTGAAAAGCACCTGCTGCACTGACCGCTGCCCATGGTATGTGACAGGAGAATTCAAGGAGTCTTTCAAAGACTTTATATAATTGAAAAATCTCAGCACTTATCATTTGACTGAGGCTCACTTGTGTCAATTCAGATCGGGCCACGTTGCCCGAGAGCCTTCTGTGGCCAGATGTTTGCCTCTGTGAAGCTGGAGAACTGGAAAGAGCTGGAGGCTGTGCCCAGGGAGTTTGGCTTGAATTCCACACAATTCCATGCAATTATGTCCCCTGCCCAGTGATGTTTCCTCCTATGTGCAGGGTACTCACTTTTCAGGGTCTTCCCGAAGACTAGGAGACATCCAGGACACGGCACAGAGTAGGTGTGCAGCAGGTGGCGCTCCTTTCCGTTCCCCTCCTGTGAGGGACGGGGCGGTGGTGACCCGAGCTCTGGGTTACCCTGCCTGGGTGTCAATCTGACACCCACTTTAAGGGACAAGGAGTAAGAGGGCTGGCCTGTCCCCAGGGAGTCCAGGGCAGGGCAAGGACACTGAACCAGCTCCCCAAACCCCCGGTTTCTACTCTCTGGGCTTCGATTTCTTCTGCAATAAAAGGGGGAGAGGAAGAAAGAGAAGCAAGAATTTCTACTTTTCTAGCCCTGAGCAGTTTTCTATATTTTTAGTTTATTAATCAATTATGGATCTAGTCTCCAGAAATTTCTCTAAAGTCACCTTGAACCTATGCTATTTTTAATTTATATTAATTTCCTCTTGAGATACCAAGTTTCATTAAGTTTATTAGTTTGGGGTAAGTCAAACTTCTTTTAATCGGTCCTAGTTTACCTCTTTTAATTTTAGTTATGGTTAGGATTCGCTCTACACTCATTTATTTGTTTGAACAAGCACAGAAGCACGCCCACGTTCTCCACAGTTAGGTTTTAGGAAATAAAAGATTTATATAAAAGAAGTTTAATGAATTCCTAAGTAAAGATATGACGGGTGCTTTCCCATGTGTTCATCTTTTTTAATCTTCCCAGCAACCCTAGTAGGTGGTTATTAGTATCCCATTTGCCGCTGGACAAGTTACGTCTCAGAAAGCTTAGGGAGCCCTCCGAAGGCCCCACAGAGAGTAAGCCCCTGTCCTGGGATCTCCCCACAATGCAATGTTGCAACAGCGGGCTGCAATGTGATAATGCCTGCCTGGCTTATTTCTGCCTCCTTTCTCCTCCTGACATGTGCAGATATGCAAGTGATGGTTCCAATTCCTAGAATTGCTTAGCATTGATTCGTTGCTTCTCCTGACCTGGAGGATTTTTTTTAAGAGCCTTCTTGCCTGGTCCCAAATGACTTGGAGTAGAGACTCAAGAGAAGGGGTCCTTCAGGGCTCCCATCTAGCAGCCTGCTTCTTTCCTGTTGCACTTGGCCTTGGCGGGATCTTAGGATGAAGAGCTGTGACAGGTGCAGCTGACCGCAGACCCGGCTGAGCAGCAGCCTGTACATTTCACACCACGCATGTTTAATTGCATCTGGCCAATGAGTGTATTGCATGTTCGGGGATCTTTACTTAGGTGGTTCTTGGGGAAATTGAGGGCATGTATATCAAGCAATTTTTGAATTATGTCTCTATTAGCATCTGTGAATGTCTCTCTGAGGAGGCCGGGAAAGCTCTATTAGTGGAGCAGTTTAAAACAGGATTGGAGGAAGCAGTGGGGGAATATCCCGTGGGGAACAATAATTATAAACAGCACTTCCATGTAAACAGGCCTTAATGTGTTTTCTATATTGAATTCCTGAGAGTGAGGCTCTCGGGTGGTATCTCAGCGCCTGCTCCGGGGCCGTACCCCTGACGTGTGGGGAACTGAGGCAGAGCCCCGGCAGGCCCTGCTGCCTCCCCGGGCTCCAGGGGCCTCTTGGACAACGGCAACGCTGAGCTTCGGGCAACATCATGATAATGGCATTGCGTGACCTTGAGGAGGTGACCTTGGGGAAATCACTTCCTCCCTTTGACCCCTTGTAGAATATTTATTAAGCATTACCACTGAGCCAAATGTGGTCACACAGCTCATTTCAACGATGCCTCCCAACCTCCTGCAAGATGGCTTCTGTCACCCCATTTTACAGGTTAGGAAACTGAGTCTCATGGAAGTTAAGTACCTTGCCCAAAGTTATTAGTCAGCAAATGGCAGAGCTGGGGTTAAAATTTTGGCCTCTGACTCTAATGCCAGGCTCACTTCTACGACTCCGATCATTTCTATGCTTGTTAGGGTCTTGTCCAGCTAAGCATTCCATGAAATAGACCTAATTTTTTTTAGTGCCAGAAGCTTGGTGAGCTCACCTGGGCTTTTGTGACACTCCCTCAACTCCCTTCAAGTCCAGCAGCCCTGGGAACAGAAATGTCCTCAGCAGTTCTGTGTCTTGTAGGGGTTCCAGGGGCCAGAGCTCGGGCCCAGTGCGCACAGAAGGCGTCCTCACTGATGGAGGTTGTCATGGTGAAGGTGCCATAGAGAAAAGGCTGTGGCCCTGGCTGGGTCACATCCCTTAGGTTCACCTTGGAAGCAAATGCCTCATGAGTCTTCCTACAGGAAGTGGCATCGTGGGATTAGGAACACATCAAGGTCAGACAGACCTAAGCTGGCACCCAGGGGTTTTCAAACACCTACGAAGGCAAGGGCTTCTTTCCAAGGGAGCGGTGCATGGAGGCGAGCTGAGGATGTAGAAGAGAGGACAGCAAAGAGATGACAGCAACCAGATGACAGGCCAGGGCGGGAGATCAGGAGCATGTCGCTTCCCTTCCCCAAACCCCACAGGGTGGTTTTGCAGATCACCCTTTGGACACCCCTGATCTAATCCAAACTGCTCACTTTCAGGTTGGCCAGGCCGAGCCCAGAGAAGGGCACTGGCATGTGGTTCAGGGACAGGGCTGAGCCTGGAGTCCAGGTCTACCATCATGCCAGCCAGGGCTCTTTTCTTAGTCATGTAGCAATGGCAGTGGGGGTGCCCCAGGCTTGGACTTGAAGGGTTCTCAGGTCCTTTGCTGTGAACTGGGATGGTCACTGCTTTGTGCCTTAATGCGTTCATTCACTGGCTTTCACGGAGTGTCTATCTATTTCGCGAGCAGGAGAACTTCTCTATTCTTGGAATATTCCCTGGAATGTCAGGTGATTACGCTGGGGCAGGCCAGAGAGGAAAAACAAGCTTCTGGAAATACTTAGCATGTGTATTAAGAAGTAAGTAGAGAGGTCTGGGGAAGGCGCCAGGCTTTATGAGAACACGGAGGCCCACCAGCAAGGAGCAAGAAGGAAGTGTGGTCACTCTGTGGGGTGCGGGGTCTTTGCTGTGAAGCTGGGAGCCTTTGTCCTGGGCCCCCAGTGCATTGCAAGTGCCAGGAAGCTTTGGAAATAAATCTCTGGGCCAGTTACTCCGTAGTTATTTGTTCATTCATTCGTTTGTCACTTCCTGAGCATCTACTACATGCTGAGCATGGTGGCCAAAACCATGGTCTCCATGAGGCAGCCCCACCCGGGCTCCCTCTTCTCTGCAGGATGAAGACACTTTTTCACTTGTTCGCTCATTCAGCACATGTTCGTTCCTGGTGCCAGAACCGACTCTCCTTTTCAAGGCACTTCCCTCAGGAGGCACCACTGAGAGTGACTCCTGAGGGGACAGGTCACCTCATCCATCTCCCTGCCAGCTTTTAAATTAAGCAAACGTGAAAGTGGTGAACAGTTGAAAGGCAGAACACAATGCAAGTACCACAATTAAAGGAAAAATATTTCACTCGGGCTCTTTATAGACAAATTCACGGACAAAATGATCCCCCGCACAGGGGTCTGGTTTTCCAGGGCTTTCCCAGTGTCAGAGTGCAGAAGGAGGGAGCAACACAGGGTGGGTGCTGACGGAGGTGGGTTAAAAGTGGGGAGTCAGGGAGACAATGAATGGAAAGACCATGTGAGCGGACACCAAGCAGAAGGCTCCGAGGAGCATGAGAGAGGTTTGGGGACCCTGGGGCTCGACAGAGGGAAGACAAGGGGCACCGAGAGAGAAGGGGAAAGCAGAGGAGCAATCCACAGGCGGCTTTGACTTTTTAACCTTTGAACGTTGCCTTGCAGGAAATAAAGGGACACTAGAGCAGTGCTTGCTCATTTCAAGGCACTGGGTCAATGGAGTGAGGCACTGAATACAATAAACGAATGCCTGTGCGTGACCCTGACCTCTATTTCAGAAAACCTCACATGCCCAGCGTGACAGATGCCAGGAGAGTAAGTACACAGGCTGTAACTACAAAGCAACTGCGGGGAGTTGGTAGATGTCAGAGACACAGGCGGGTTTCTCCCTGGGGCTGGCTGTGTCTGGGGGACAGCTGTGTCTGGGGCTGTAGCTCAAGTGCAAGGCGGGCTGCTGTGACTTCCTTCTGCAATGTGGTCTCTAGAGACTGAAGCATGCACAGCCGCCGATAAACTGTTCATTAGCTAAGCGGACTCTAAAGGCCAGTGATGACAGGAGGTAACTTACTGGACACCCAAGTGAACCGCAGAGGATGGGGGGGCTTGCTTCAGCCTGGCCAGCCTCTTTCCTGCAGTCGCTGCGCCCCCCACCCTGACCCTCCCTTCCTCTCTCCCACATCCTCACCACACCCTTCCCTGCCATTCTGACCATTCCGTTCTTCTACCTCCCACCTTCCTCTCTTATTTCTCCTTCTCTCCAGTTTCCTCTGTAGTTCAAAACATTATGGACTAAGCAGGTTCATGTTATTCCTCAAATAGAGTTTATATGCACTTTTTTAAATATAAAAACCAGGTGTCGATCCTTCTATGTTGCTACTCAGGAATCTGCGTCATTATCTTTAGCTTCTGAGCGAGGCTGGTGTCGAAACAGTCCCCAGCCCTGGGGGTGAACGTGGGCTCAGGTTGCTGGGGCAAACGGTGGGCGCACCCACTGTATCTGTGTTGTAAGGGATTGTTTAAAAAGTGAGAATTCATCACTCATGTAATAAATAGGAAAACATGTCTTCACACATCAGGGTGAGTTGAACAGTTTATATTTCCCTGTCTCTGGAGAACCTCAAACCATTTATAGGCAGTTGTTTTGGTGTGAATGCGGCTCTTACTCTTTCTCAGACTCTATGATCTTGGATAGAAAAAGAAATTTAAAAAAGTTTATCATGCTTGCTCTGACAGACTGCAAAATATCAACTATTCTATACCGGCAAATCTGGCTGGATTGTAGACAATTTTTCTCAGCTGCAGAATGGGTTGGGCAGGTGTAGCAGACTGGTAGGCGACCAACCCATCCTGTTGGTCAGGTTGGGGGTCTCAAGCTGTGGCCACCTAGGCCTGGGCAGCTCGGGATACCCCTCTGAGATCGAAGGGAGGTTCAGAATGCCCTTCTGAACACAGAGTGCATTCTCCTGATTGGAGGGGGGAAGCCTAGCTGTTCTCTTGCTGGTCATACAAGCAGAGGAGTTTCAGAGACGGGACTGGGAGCCCACCCGGCGCAGGAGATGAGACTTCTGAGGAAACCGCTCCCCTTCACCTTGAAAGAGGCACGTTCTGGGAGCACCACAAATCCTGACAACGTAAAGATGGTAACACTGTAACGAACAGATTTGGGAGGTAGAGAGAAAGATGGGAGAAGAAAGAAGTAAGTGTGTCCTTGTCCTCTGATATTTCATAGAAGGTAGGCATTAGATACTGTTTAAAGCCAGTATTTAAGAAATCAAGGATTAGGTGTGCTATATAAAATGTAACTATATCTACAGAAGAATGAAAAATAACCAAATCTGGAGGTAGAAAGGAAAAAAAGAGGGAAGTTTGGGGTTAAGTTTGTGGAAGAGCAATCCACGTGGGTGAACTTGTTTATTCAGTGGTGGGGGGTACACACACCGTGTGTGCGTGTCTGTGTGCATGTGTGTGCATGTGTGTGTGTCCACAAGGTCCAGATCTAGGGAAGAACCGATCCCTTGCCTCTCGTGGCTTCTGGGGGCTGCCAGCACTCCTTGACTTGCGGCCACCTCCCTGTCTCCATCCTCGTCTTCTCCCCTTCTGTCTGCGCCTCATCTCTGCCTGCCTCTCTTTCATGACACACACGATACGGCATGTGAGACCCAACCAGATAACTCAAGATAAGTCCTCATCTCAAGATCCTTAACTTAATCACCTTTTTCCTTATAAGGTGACCTTTACAGATTCCAGGGATTAGGACCTGAAATCTTTGGAGGGTCATGATCCATCCCACTATAACCTAACGACATTGTTATGAGCACTTTGCCAAGAGGAATAATACACATACTTGATGCACAGACCTAGTGATAGTCCCAGTGCTCCAGACCTAGGTTCTGTGCAGGTCTTGCTGCATTTGGACAATGCATTTGGAAAGTGCTCTGAAGTGGGACTCAGAAGACTTGACCTGAGTCCTGAAATTGTTATTTCCTACCACGTGGCCTTGACATCAAAGCCCCAGAGCCTCGGTGTTCTTTAAACTATAAAATTAGTTCAATAGTAATATGGGACTTTTATACTTCCCAGAGTTTCTCTGCTGTCCAGGTCAAACCCTAGATAGGCAATGGTTTCTTAAGCTATAAAGTACTAGCCCAGCACTAAGCCCATAAGAAATGGGTGAAGCTGGGTGTGTGTGGGTAGTTGGCTTCATGTGAAGCATGTTTCAAGTCTGTTGCCATCAAGTGGGTCCAGCAGACTTCCAGAGTGATGCTACATGTAGTCTCATTCCTTCAGCCAATGCTCGGACCTGGAATAGTGAACCCCTCCAACAGAAGTTATCATGGCCGAGCCGGTAGACGTGATGCTGTGGTACTTGCCCACATACCACTTCATTTAATCCCACAACAGCCATAGGCAGCATTACTACTATCGTTATGGGTTGCTTTGTGTCATCCAAGAAGATACACTGGAGTCCTAACCTCTGGGACCTGTGAATGACCTTTTTGGGAAAGAGGGTCTTTGCAGATGTAATTGAGTTAAGATGAGGTCATTAGGGGGCGTTCAATATGACTGGTGTCCTTATCAGAAGAGGAAAATGCCACGTGAGGACAGAGACACACAGGGAGAAGAGGGCCGTGTGAAGATGGAGGCGGGGCGGGGTTATGCTGCCAACAGGCAAGGACAACCTGGGGTTACCAGGTACGGGACAGGGCGAGGGACTCCAGGGCCTCAGGGGCAGCACAGCTCTGCCAGCACTTTGCTTTTGGACTTCTGTCCTGCAGAACTGTGAGAGAATCCATTTCTGCTGTTTTGAGCCAACCAATTTGAAGTAACTTGTGATAGCAGCCCTGGGAAATTCGTACAACCATCACCCTCATTTCTCTATTTTTACAAATGAGAAAAGTGAAAGCTAGAGAAGAAAAGAGCCCCCCCCCCCGCCACCCCGAGATCACACCACTGGTAAATAGCACCACCAGGATTAGAACGCAGCTCTTTTGACTTTGGGCCCACTATCTACACCGTTTCCAAGTTGCTACTGAGAAATAAAATAAGATCAAGGGCCAAAGAAAGACTACTGATGTCAGAGACATTCCACTGCTCTCTGGAAAGAGACTGCATCATGTTGGTACCAGTGTATTTAGTAGGAGGAGGTATCCCCTCCTTAGCACACTGATGAGTGAACAGAGTTTCTCACATCACCACACGGTGAAGGCGCTGGCAGTAAAGCCCCCGTGTGGCACAGATGTGGTGACAGGCCACATCTGCAGCTGGCTGCCTTGCTGATGCACCTGGTGTACAAGAAGGACAGTGAAATTCGACACAATACCTCCACGCTGCTAATGCTGTATCTCTGGAAATTTTATGTAACTTCTTTAAACCTTTCTTCTTCCTCATATAAAAGGAACCATGATGTGTACTGTCCAGCGTTACTTAGTTTTTTCCATAGAATATTATTTTGAGGGTTACATCAGCTCACGTCTATCAAAGCACCTGGAACTATACCTGAGAGACTGTAGGTGCTGAGTAAATGTTAATCCCTTTGGTCACCTAGGGTGCCTGGTGGGAGTTTTAAACACATGTTGTCTACATTTCACCTCAATCCCCTCATTACTGTAGCATTAAACAAATAACTGTTATCTCCTGTGGCACTAAAACCAAGAGCTGTAATCTTCAGACACCGAAGTAAGAGAAGGGAGACGGGTACCTATGAATATGGACAGGAAGAGGAAGGTAACATCCCGCTGAACCTGCAGCCTTATAAGGAAGTAGGGAGCTCCTGCATTGGTTTCTCATCTTGGTGGGTATGTGTTCTGAGGCTCTGAACAGGAACGGAACATGCTGGGATCTGGGGGGGAACAGGGGCTTTGCCCCATTGTTATGGACTGGCAGGCTGAGTTTGGAGTTTTACAAGAGCACATATAAGGGACCAAGGGCCAGACAGAGTCTCTATGTGCACATGAAACTGTCCTTACAGATTCGGAGATTTCAGGAGCTTTTTAAGAAAGAAAAGGTTTTCTGAATGTGCTTCAGCTTTCAAAAGTTCAGGAAACCACAAATCATATACTCATAGAATCAAAGATTCACAAAATTTAAGCTAAAGCTTGAAGAGCCCTTACATACAGGGCTAAGGGCTAACGTACGGAACAGGTAAAGTGGGGCTTCTCTTGTTGAAGCAGAGATGAACGGCTCAGAGCCTGGCCTACCGGCCACACCACAAAACCGCATACAAAGAAACTTTTGGCTCAACCCAGAATCTCATGAGGCAGAGATCGGAGCTCCTGAATATTCTCAGAAGGAAACCGAGATCCAGATCACTTGATCAAGGTTAACTCGAGACAAATCATTGGTAGAAACCAGAGCTCATCCAATCACATAATCCTGCACGTCAGCCTGTTACCCCTCAGCTTTGGTTGGTCCTTTAGGCACTCCTTTGTCTACAAACCTATTTCTTTACTGCATATAGTGATAGCATGTGATACCTCTTTGAAGAGAAATTCTATTTATACTAAGTAAAAATATACACTGAATATGCATCATTTATACAGTGAACATACATTTTTGGAGGCTGGTCTTGTTTAAAGCTTTGTTCATCAAAATGGGAATCTTTCCAGGAGCTTAATTTTATGTATTAGGAATCACATAGAGAAACTATGTTGTACTTGGAACAAAATCTCATTTCTTCATTTATCTAGCTCCTTCAACTTTGGAAACCACACCAGTAACTTTCAAGTCATACACTGAATTTTGGACTACATTCTCGTTAAGGAACAGAAGCTAAAGTCACAGCTGATGAGGTGGTTTTAGAATAAGTGTTCTTATGAGGGTGACGCTTAGGGGTTGAACAAAGAAACAGACATTTGTTAAGTGTCTTCTACTTGTCAGGCACCGTGATCAGCATTTTGCAAAAAGTTTTACCATCATCATCTTCCCAGCTACTTCTTAGAGTTAATCAATTATAAGGACTTTTACAAATCATTGGCTTCTATGGACAATATAAAAAGTTATCAGATACTTTGAGAGAGGACTGTGATGTGTGGTGCTAGTCTCTCACAGCTATAATGCATCAAGGCTCACACGCACACCCGGTCAGAAGAAACGATCCCAACCCCCCTCGACCCCATAACTCTCCGGGCGCGACGTTTCAGCACCGCGGACAGCGCACCAGTCGGGGATCAGCGCTGCTCTGGTTTAGCCCGGCTTTTTCAAATCTCTCGGGTCTCCACGCTACTTCCCATGCATTTTCTAAACCTCTCTCACAATGACCTAATCCGAAAAGCACATTTATACAAGACAGGGAAGCTTGAGGGTTCGCTTACCGTCTGACAAGTCAATCAGCCCAAGGTAGTGCAAAAGTTTCAGAGAGGAGCACAGGACCACCACGATTCCCAACGTCTGCAGCCCCTCTGACTCGCCCACCGTCCACATCCTCTCGAACCCGGCGCTCCAGCCAGACGCCAGGCGAGCTTTTCAAGCCGGAAAACCGCGCTTGCGAGGCCCCTTCCCGCTGTTCTCCTAAGCGCTTGGTTTATTTTCACCAGCCTTCTTCCTCGTAAGGTCTCCCTCCCTCCCTGCCCGCCTCCCCGCTCCCTCCTCCTCTCGCCTCCTAGCTGGCAATCTCTATGTTGTTTCATAGTAATCTTTACTTTTATTTCCTCTTCTCCCAAGGCAGTTCCCCTGAAGGTTTAGCCAACCCTTAACCATCTACTCCCTGAGTGTGCTCATAATTGGCAACGTCTCGTGGCATTCTCTTTGTGACTCAGAGGGAATTTGTGTGTCAACTCTTTCAGAAAAGAAAGGGAAAGGCTTACTGCTTTCAGTCTGAGCAAGATTAGAGGTGAAGGCTATTCTTCAAAGGGACAGCAATTTATACTTCACTAAAAAGCTTCCAGAAAATCAAGATTATTCTGGAATAAGTTTGACATCACAAAGTGTCCTTGGAAACTGTGTCACCAAGAGAGTAATTGCAAACTGGGCTGAGTCCACAGTTAAATTGTGTTTGGGAAGGTTTTATATCAAAAGCAGAAACCATTAAAAACAAAACAGAGCCCTGGCTGGTCTAGCTCAGTGGATTGAGCGTGGGCTGGGAACCAAGCGGTCCCGGTTCGATTCCCAGTCAGGGCACATGCCTGGGTTGCGGGCCAGGTCCCCGTGAGGGCCATGTGAGAGGCAACCATACATTGCTGTTTCTCTCCCTCTCTTTCTCCCTCCCTTCCCCTCTCTAAAATAAAAAACAAACAAACAAACAACAAAACAGAATGAGCAAAACTTATGGAAATAAAGCAAAAAAACCAAACAACCCCCCCCCCAAACCCCAAGAAAGCAAAAGTGATATTGGTGTGTCCCAAGCTTTGAGGCTCTGTAAGGAACTTCACATGCTTCCAGCACTAAATTGTCAGCAGTGAACTTGGAGGTGGAGAGGGGGGAGAGGGTGGCCAACACGGTGAAGAGGAGATTGGAGACTTAGGGTCACGAGACCTGTCCCAGGGAAAGTTCTTTGATCTCCATGAGGCCCGTTGTCCCCTTCTGTGAACTGATGTACCTCAAACTAGAGAACCTACGGCACATGTGAGAACGGTGTGCTGGTCTTGGATTTGGAGGACACGCCATGTTGGCAATGATGTGGGGGGAAGTCACTCATGACTTGTTGATGGGAACGTAAATCCCACACAACCTCTTCAGAGGGAAAAAATGTATACATAACATTTGATCCTGAAATTTCACGGAGAATTGCCGACTCATGCACAAATATATATGCACAAGGATATTCATCACATCCTTGGTTTATAACAGCAAAAGACTGGGGAAAACTTATATGCTCATCAGTGATCGTGCATGCACACAAGGAATACTACACAGCCATTAAAATGACACATTTCTGTATCTTTCCCTGGAAGAATACTGAAAACATATTATTAAATGAAAAAAGTAAGTTGTTCGGTAGGTTACCATTTTAATTTTGAAAAGGGACACACACATGCTGGAATACACATATTACAGTTTCAGAACGATACGCTGACAATTGAGAATTTTAGTTTTCTCTGGTACGGAGAACTGAGAGTCCAGGGTCCGAAGGAGACCCTCCATTGCCATTCTCTCCCATGTCTGTGTAATCAATTTAAACAGCAACTGAATGTGAATGCTGGGCTCTCCTTCCTTTCCTTCTTTGCGACATGGGAGACACATTCTACACCCTGAGTGAGACACAGGGAACTCCTGTCTCCTCTGCTGTCACCTCCCCCCTCGGTTCTATATGCCAACTTCCAAAGTCATGGGTGCCTGGGCCGTGGTGCCCTGCAGTCAGCCCATTCCAGCCTGTGAAAGCTGCTTGTTAAATTCTTACGAAATCAGTGAGGCACTTGTTACATGTTTGGTGGCTTGAAATCAGCCACAGCAGGAGTATTTACACCATAGAAATTGGTAAGCACTATACATGAGTACTTCCTCTCCCTCCCACCACCACTAGTTTACCAGGACACCACTCTGCCGCTCCAGATCCCATCTGCCCAGAAGGAACCCAGGCAAATTCACCTGCCCACAGGTTCTCCTGACTTACTGGGTTCCTTTCCTCTGGACTCGTTTCAAGTGTAATACTTAACCCAGTGGCTCAGTGGGATTTCAGGCATTAGCACATCCAGACACGAAAAACTAAAGCAGAGAGACTTCCAAGTTTCTACTAAGTCAATACTTTGTTCTCTTGGCTTCTCTAGCCTGTACCTCTCCTGGTTTCACCTGCTACTTCCTCTCTCTCTACTGCTTCCTTTCCAACAACTCTGCCTTGTAAGACTGGTGCTGTCCCTGACCCTTTCCTGCCTCGGCACTCTGCCCCTCTGCAAGCTTACACATGCTCAGTGCTCCAGAGGTAAGCTCGGGGTGGACGGCTCTGATCTCAGCCACTTTTCTGTCCTACATTTTCACCTATTCCGCTATTTCACCTCCCACAGCATTTCTAGTACCAAGAGGTACTAGATGCATGGCCAGGTGCCAGGAACCAGACCAAATCCTTTGCCACTTTCTGGGATTTCTGAGAATGAATGACACAAGAAGTAAGTATAGTGGGTCCCATTGTCTGCCTTGCTGACACCGAGTGAGGACTTAAATTATTCTAAGAATTCGACCCTCCGAGACAAGGCCTCTCCTGATTATCTTCTAATCTGAGCTTTAGGAACACCTGCCTCTCAGGTGAGGGACCTAAATGGCAGGCTTAATTACTATTTTCTAGAAATTGTGGGGTTCTGTGCACAGGCTGCTCCCTGGATTCTCACCACATATCTGCGGGGTACTGCCACTGTTCATCCCCAAGAAGATCCGGGGGAAAGTCAGGTCTCCTAGGCAGTGGGTGTCGGGGCGGCAAACGCAGGTCCACCTGACTCCACAGTCCTCGCTCGTCCCCCACAGCCAGCCCAGGGAAGGTGCCCCTGTGGCCTGGTGCGTGTGAGAAACCCACAGACTGCCCATCAGAGACACTGCCCTTCTCTCGCATCGCGTCCCCCCCAGCACGGGTGGTATCTGAGCAAGTCTTCCCTCTACATGTGACCCCCGCATGCATTTTTATTCATGGTCCGTCTTTCGCTTGATGAGGACATTTTGCCCTCACTGGAGTACCTTGGAACCCACTTCACAAATTGCTTTTTCTTATTTCCATATAGATTGAAGGGCGAATACGTTTGCATGGTAGATATGACCCTGCGCAGAATCGGACACCTCTCTCACTAATTTGTCCCAGATTGCGATTTCTTCTGGCCAAGAATCCTTACTTTGTTGGCCCTCTTCACTTCTTTATCAGCACCAGCGGGCATTTTCTCCTCCAGTCTGTTTGCCACAGAGAAACAAAGGTTTGACCATTCGGGAGTGGCGCCCTCTGGGTGAGAATGGTAGGGGTGAGGGTGTGGGGGCGAGGGGGGAAGGTGGGCAGGAGGCGAACCGGTCTCACATCCTAGATACCCGACTTTTGTTCTGCCCCAGCGCCACCGAAGCCTGGATTCCAACTCCCACCGTCACCCCCTGACAGACGAATACCTGCCATAGCCTTCAAGGGCCCTCAGGAATCCTGGGAGCCAACATGGCCACACCTCAAATGCCCAGTGTCTTAGCCATGTCAGGCTGCTGTGACAAAATGCCACAGACCAGGTGGCTTGAACAACAGGCATCGGTTTCTCATAGTCCTGGAATCTGGGAAGGCTGGGATCGGGGTGCCACCATGGTGGGCATCTGGCGTACAGATGGCCGCCTTCTTTCTGTGTCCTTACCTGGTGGAGAGTGAGCTAGTCTCTTCTGCTCCTTATAGTGACACCGACCTCATGCTGAGGCCTCTCCCCTCGGGACGTAGTTTAAACCTACCGGCCTCCCAAAGGGCCCATCTCCAAATACCTTCACATTTGGAAGTAGGGCTTCAACATATGAATTGGGGGCGGGGCACAGAGTGTGCATCAACATAGGCCATAGGACCTAGTTTCGCTAAACACAGCTTCAGGGACTCTGGGTTTCAACGTTAGCTCTGCAACCTACTGGCTGTGTGAGCTGGGACAAGTCATCAAACCTGTGGAGTCGGTTTCTGCATCTGTAAAATGGGAATAATATTGGTACCAGTATCATACAATTGCTTCAATAATTCAAGACAGTGCCATAGGCTTCTTAGCATGGTCCCCGACACCCATGGGTGGCAGTGCCGCCCAGGGGTTCAGAGCCCAGCGTTGGGGGCCAGGCTTCCTCGTGGATGCTTAGCTCTGCCTCTCACTTAGCTCTGTACTCCTGGTGAGTCACTTCACCTCTGCCCCGAGTTGTCTCACCTGGGAAACAGATGGTCACAGGCCCCATTTCAGACAGTTATTGTGAAGGTTGAAATAAAGGAGTAGTTGTTCATAGAAAGAGCCATGGTACTATATTATCTGTATCCATAGCATCATCCGTCTGTCTGCTCAAGGAGGCCAGCTGCGTCCCGTGGAGGAGTTACAGGTTGGATACAGCAGTCCCAGGAATATGTACAGCTGGAAGGCTTGGTTCTCAGGAGAGGAAGGGCCACTCTTTTAGGTAGGGGAGTCAGACTTCCTCTGGAAATTTCTGGGTGCTTGAAATTCAGTGCTCCGGTCACATGTCTTCCTTCCAGAGAAGTGGTTTCATTGGAATATGATTTGTGGCTGCTTAAACTTACCCGAGGGTCTGCCCCCAGCAGTGAGAGAATAAAATTCTACTTTAGCTGCTCCTTCTGCTGTTCTCAGCTTGCTGGTTTCTGGGTCACTGGGAGCAAACCGAGGTGTCCTGTGGTGCAGGGTCCCCACGATAGGCGGGGTGGCCCACTTACTTCACTGAAAACAAACATACAACACTGTGTCCACTTTCACGGGAGTCTCTGTGTGGTCTTCCGGTTGAGTACTGTCTAAGTCTCCTTCGGGTAAACTGCTTTGGTGGGAGCCTCCTCTTCTGGAAGGTTCTGCTGCAGTTGGTATAAAAATAATGCCAATATTACATCTGGAGCTTTCTTTTCTTGAAAAGGTGGGGAAGACATAAAAGAATTCCTCAGGCACCACTCGGAGCTCTTGATTCTACCAGAAAGCAAACAATTTAACTGCAAGGCGGTTGTGGTTCAGGGAGAGAAGCATTATTACTCCCCTCGCTGGTCAAAATGGGGAGATTGCTCCTGCATTCGCTATCCCAGCCCCTTATCTCGGTGCCCTTCGGGGGGCACTGGCTGGACTTGTTTAAATTAGTTTTCTAATGAAGATGGTAACTGTACACTAATAATGAAATGACATATGCCTGCCTCCCTCCCTTGCTCCATGCCCTCCCCACCACGGAACTTTTTCTTTCCTCTCTCCTTTCTCAGATATTTGCTGGGCACATGTTGGCATGGAGGATAGCTTTAAAAAATAAAAAGGTTTTCCCATTAGGAAGTTCACCATGTCTAAACAGTTCTCTAGGATTTTTACCTGCAAATTTCTGCTTAACCTTTTCAAGTGCTTTGCATGTTCTAGTTTCTCAACAAATATTTGTTTAATAATACTGTGCCTCTCTTCATAATAAGCTTTTAAATTAGGGTGCCACATTATTTTTGCTTTCCAGAGGAGAAGACAGAGGCGGAGACACGGACACTCCATGCTGTGAGCTTTGGCCGTGGGCCCAGAGGCGTGGCGCTGGGCGGTGCCCAGGTTTCCTCCTATCGGTAGCTACTGGTCCCAAGAACCAGCGAGGTTCTCACCAGGGCAGAGTTACAGAAGAACCTCAGCCAGGGGAGATGTGTCTGAGTAGGTGACACAGCTGGCTGGTGGCAGAGCCAGGTCTGGAGTTCAGCTCTTCTGTGGGCTCTGTTCTCGGGCGTCCTCTGGCTGTACAGACTCAGCGTCCGGGCGGTGAGGCGTGGTGGGCAGTTAGGGTAAGGGGCCAGGGTCCCGCAGCCTGCAGTTTCCTGTTTCTGCTCCGTTCTTTCCCTCCAGCCTTTGCTTCTCTCCCCAGTAATAATAACGACGGCAATCATAACCACCCTGCGTGGGAAAAGGTTTTTTTAATGCACTTCATACCATGTAGTCTCTGCTAACAAAGACCTGGCGTCTTTGCTAGTTGTAATTGCTCCGAGAGGATGTTTACGGGATGGGGCAGGTGGAGGTCAAACACCTGTATGCATCCAACCAGCCGAAGCCCTTCCTCGGGAACACATCGCTGGGAAGAGGGCCCAGTTTCGAGCAGCTTGCTGGGGAATCCATCGGGGCTGCTGGTCCACTCCCCGGGTCTCAGGTCCCCAGTAGTCAGCTCTCAAAGTCAGATCTGTTTGGCTGGTTCTGATTTACCACCAGCTCCATGCAGGGGGCAGAGGACACAATGGGAGAAGTGCTTCCCATGGTTTCTTCCCGGATTTCAGACAGCCCCTGGGAAAGACCATCCCAAGCACCTTAAGAGATCAATTTTGGGAGGATCCCGAACGCTGCTTCAAGAATTCTGTGGCATTTAGGATGAACTTCAGGGCTGCCCGCCACACCCTAACTTTCAGCCTGCGGGACTCAGTCTTCCTTCCCCATCTCACGACCGCCCCCTCCCCTTGGTCTCAGGCTGAGTGGCTGCAGATGTAGATCTCCCTGCTTAAAGCAGGCTCAAAGGCAGGGGCTGAGGCTTCCAGCAGGGAAGAGTAATGAGCACATTTATTAACGAGTGCACAATGTTCTTGTCGATTGTCAACACGAATCATTTCTTGGCATGAGCAAAACTTAAATGCTATCAGTGGAAAGTCATTTGTAAATAAAGCTAGTGAGTCATGGCATTTAAATATCCACTGACACGTCTCAATTTTTTCCTCCTTCGCTTTCACAGGAGGGATCCAGGTTCTGCTTGAATTTCAAGAAATTCCGATTCAATACACACATTCATTCTTTCCTTTCTTCCCTCCTCTTTCCTTCCTTCCCTCCTCTTTCCTTTCCTTTCCTCCCCTCCTTTTCCTTCCATCCTTTCTCCCTCTTTCCCTCCCTCCTTCCCTCCCTCCCATCCTCCCTTCCTTCCTCTCTCCTTCTCCTCAAGATCATTTTCCTGCCCACGATGTCCCAGGCACTGAGGATACAACAGTGACCAAGATCAGTCCAGCCACCACAGAGCCTCCAGTCCAGAGACTATTCTTACAAAAGGAACCACAGGTGGGGCCTCAGCTCCAACCAGCTCCGCTCTAGACCAAGTGCATCTGACACCGCCTCCCTGGCCCTCAGGACTTGACCTGCACCGCCCTGCACCCATTCCCTTGTCTGTTTCCCTGCGTGGAAGGGTCTCTCTCTTCTCTGCCTGGCTAAAGCCAACTCAGGTGTTTTTCAGGGCCCAGCTGAAGTCTTGACTATCTTCTAATCCGCTGCATGTATTTGTCAACCGTGTGCATTCAGGGGAATCTCCTTTCATGTCTCTGACACTCACTAGCCCGATGGCCTTTAAGTGACATGACCTTGCTGAGCCTTCGTCTTCCCACGCGAGCAGTGAAGACAGCGGTGTTTCCTGAGTCCCAGGACACCCTGCGGTCTAAGCAGACGAGGCTGGGCGCAGTGCATATGAATTACTAAAAGTCATACTTCATCAAGTACTTTTAAATAACAAATTTTAATGGTTTCATGAATATTTAGTAACTAAACTAAGTTAAACAAACGCTGCCAAGATACCAGTCCCCTGGGGACCGCCTGTAACAGACAGACAGCGATAATCTGTTATTAGAATATGGACTGCATGCAAATAGTGATCCCTTAGAGTAAGAAAGCAACTTGCTCTTACAGACAGGGAATTTCTCCTTTGCCGTATAAACCGCCCCGCCCCTGAAGACAAACCCACGGAGACCTATCACCTCTGCAAAGGATCACAAATCTCAAATCAGTGTAGCCGGGATGAACGATGCCTGCCTTCCTACACCCCGTCTGCAGTCCCGTCCCCCACTTCCCATCCCCCTTTCCTCCTGGGAAGACATTTGTCTTCAGAGGCTGGCAATGAGGCATTTGCGATTACATACATTATGACATATTTTACATATGCTGCAAGAAGCCAGGGCTAAATTACACTGGTGAGTTATTAAAAACAGCCTCTCAATGCTATTATTATTTATTGCATTTCCAACTTTCTGCAGCAGCTGATTACACTGCTTAATCTTGTAATTTTTTTTTTAAATTCCCCACCCTCAAATTAATTCTCCCTGCAATGAATAAGCAAGGTCAGCTACACGGAGCACCCTTTGGAAAAGGCAGTTCGGATTCTGGAAAGGAGTTTGATTGACAGCCTTGGGACTGAACCTCTGTTTCCCCGGAGGAGGAAGCCTCTCCCTTGAAATCCAAGCACCTCTTCAAGGGCCTTCCAGAGGGGCTTCTCCGAATTACAGGTCTGCCCACACCAGTCCCGTCCACTCTGTCCCCGCTGCCGTCTTTGGCCGTCACTGAAGGTCCTCGGCTGTCTGGCCGCTGCCCACCTCCCGGCCGCACTTCCCACAGCCCTGCCTCTCCATCCAGGGTACGGTCACCACAGGGACCTGCATTTCCCCAAGGCCAGGCGCTGCCTTCAGAGCCTTCCTTCTACTGGAAACTCTGCCTCCCCCCCACCCCGACTTCCTTGGTGGACACCTTTTCCTTTCAGGTTCAGCCTAGGAGATGGCTCCTTTGGGAAGCCTGTCCACTGGGGAAGGGGAACACCCTTATCTGCTTCTGTGGAACGCCAGACCCACATCTCCTTGCCACACTGTGTATGTACACTGTGTGGTCACTGTGTGCATTTGCATCCGTCTCTTGTCACACGGTGAACTGCCTCCGAGCAAGGGTAGACCTTAGCTGGTTAAGCCCCCAGGGTCGGGCCTAGCACAGGTGCTTCAGAAATGAAGAAACCCAAAAAGGGAAGCACCACAGTGGAGCAGAACGAGCAACAGCTCCTGAATTAGGCCTCTGTTCATTCAACCATTCATTCATTCATTCAAAAATATTTATTGAGCATTTATTATGAGCCAGGCACTGTACTAACCACTGGAGATACAATGATTAGAAATCAATGGTACTAATGGCCTAATGAGGGAGAGGGTACATGACTGAAAATAATAGCATAAGCATATAAATACAAGCTGTGATGTATGCCATAAAAGAAAGATACTTAGGGCTATAATGACATAAAAGCAGGGCCCAACCCAGCTGGAACTGGTATAGGAAGTTTCATCAGGGATGCCTGTCTTGTGGAAGGGATGCTTGAGCCAAAAGATGAAGGATGAGGCAGCATGAACTTGACGACAGGTAGAGCAGGAACATTTAGGGGGGGGGAAGCATGTGCAAAGGTCCTGAGGTGAGTGGGCATCTGAGTGTTGAAGTGGTATCTAGGAACTGACTGAAGGCTACTGCTGGTGCCCAGGGAAGGGGCAGGGGTGGCGGTGGCGTGGTGACAGATAAGGCTGGGAGCACTGAGGGGTCAGGTCAGGCAGGGTCTTGTAGGCCGTGCTAAGAATTTGTTTATCCTGGTTATAGTGGGTTTTAAGCAAAGGAGCAAAATCATGAGCGTGTGTCGGCGGGGAGGAGCACATTGCATTTTAATGCAATGTAGAGAACAGAATGGAGGGGGCAGAGTGCACAGAGAGGGTGGGATGAGTGCCCTCAGACTGCCTCAGGTGCCCTGTGACGAGGTGGAGTGAATGACTGAAGGGTCATATGAAAGTGGGGAGTCCTCCAGAGGTCCTCATGGAAACACCAGGGCCATATGTCAGCGTCACAGGCCTGCTCCAGAATGTCCCTCTTCTGATGCAGAAACTCACAGTGAGAGAAGCTCAGTCTTCCCTGGGGTTAGGTGGTTCAGGGGCCTGGCTCTAAGTCTTGTCTCTAACTTCTGGGTCTTGGAAGGGGCCAGTTAGCGCTAGACTAGACTTGCTACCTTGGGGAAAATGGGACCTGAGATGTTGTCTGGCTCATCTTTCCATTCTAACTACCCATCCATCATCCATCATCCATCATCCATCCATTCACCCATCCATCATCCATCCATCCATCCATCATCCGTCTGTCCATCCATCCATCCATCCATCATCGATCCACCCATTATCCATCCACTCATCCATTTACTCATCCATCCGTCTAACACATATTCACTGCAAAAAATACTGGAGAAGGATCTGGAACCTGGCCTTTTAATCCCTAAGACAGTATTTGTTCTGCTCGGGTCCACATCAGTCATTATGAGTTAGTATGTTTCAGCTGTAGCCACAGGGACGGCGTTTGGCTCAGACGCTGTCATAGAATTTTGTTCTTTCAGTTCTTTGACTACTGAACTGGAGCCCCAGGCAAACCCTGCATTCTTCTCTTCTGATTTAATTGGCCCATTATTTCAAACTTTTGTAGATAAGGGAATAAAAAAGTCAGTGGAATATTGTATTCATCACATTCAAATTAATATGCTTCATTACCACAAAGACAGGGAGTGCGGTTGCAATATTTTCTCAAAACTTTTAATTGAAAGAGCGTGCGGTGGTGGGGGAAGCAAAACTGGAAGCCACCAAGCTCAGATGTTGTTTTTCACTTTCTCAGAATGTGTGCTGTTTGTGATCCACTCATCTCATTAGTGTTAATTATGAACTAAAATAAAATGGCATTTAACACTGTGCTGAGACTGTAATTAAGGCCAAACTTCCAAAGCCAGATACTCTCTGAAATCCAAGGTCGTTATTCCAAAACGGTATACGCTTCTGCCAAGCCAGTGGTGCACCCCCAAACCCCTCCATCTCCTGCTGGTGCAATGCCCCTGCTTCCGTAAACTGCCTTTCCACGCAACCAACCCTTCGACAAATAAGCTTTAACTCCAAAGTTTAACCTTCACATTGTTCTGGGGGAAGAAAAGGAATATTGTTAGGTACCACTATATCTATCACTTTAAGTACATTATCTGAAGCCCTAATACAACACTGGGAACAGAGGGACATTTAAGTGATCCTAGTTAGTAGAACTGCATATATTATCTCATTTAACCATCAAAAGAGTCCCATGAGGTGGGCAGCAAATTATTACTATATCTATTTCACAGGATGGGAAACTGGAGTCCATAGAGATTACGTGATTTGCCCAAAGTCATACTCACTCCATACTTTTTTGCTGTATAATGTTGGGCTAGAAAGAATATTCTGAATTATCTAAATTCATGCGTTCATTCATTCAACAAACACAGATCAGCTCCTGAGCACCACGGTCTGTGCTGGGGACCGGAGCAGGCTCAGTCCCATGGCTCACAGGTTCAGCAGGGGACAGTTGTTGGTGACAGCAAGCGGATGGATGGTTACTAGGAGAAACTGGACCGCGGGAGCATGGCTCAGGGGCACCAAGCCCAGCCTGGACGTGCAGGAAGAACTCTCCAGGGAAGGAAGGCTAGCAGAACAATGTCGTCCTAGAGAAGGACTCGGTCAGAGGGGAGGCCAGTCACTCTTCTTCCAGAGAGCCTGGCAACTGCACGCCCAGCTGCCTAGCAGCAAGGATGGCAGCATGCCCGCCGGCCCGACTGCAAGTCAGCCTCCGTGAAACACCTGGAAACCACCCCCATGTTGCGTGCCAAGGAACGACCAAAGGGCTGCCTGGCATTAGACCCCGTGGGTGATGTTGAAACATCAGTGCCTGGCACTGACTGGGCACTAATCAGTATTTTCAGCCCCTTCCTCCCCCGCCATGGTTCGCCAACTCTGTCTGGTCCCCAGGTCCCGATACCCCCACTGGGCTCCTCCAGGCCATGCCCAGCATCTCTTTATTAAAGGTCAACCCGAGAAAAACAATCTCTGATAAAGTCAGGGGATCGGGGGTTTCTGCAGCTGACCTGGTGCTGGGACAACGAACTTGCTCATCGACAAGGGAGGGGGGCGAAAGCCACCTGCTCCATGTCATGCAGCAGAACCGGGATTGGACACTGGACTCTTGACTCTAGTTTAGTGGTATTTCCCTTATTCCACCTCAGCCCAGCTGCGAACCCTTTCGGAGATTCTCCCATATGAGGTGTGAGGGGAGGGTGCTGTAGGGAGGGGTCCTTGCCCAAACACTGGCCTCCTGTTTGCCCAACTCTGAGTCACCTACCAGCTTCCAGCCAGAAGCCTCACTACATGGGGACCTCCTCTGTTTGTGACTTGCTCCGTATGCTCAATACGTAACCCCTCAGAGGTTTCTCCTCTTAAGCCTCATCTTCAGGGAAAAGGGAAGAAGTTTCCATGAAAAGCACACATTGCTTTTGGCCTCCCCACCTCTATGCCTGAGATCTCCTTCAGGGGTAAAGCCTGGGACTCAGAGTGGCCAATCAGGTCCTAGGATCCCCTCAGTCACAGACATTGGTTCGTGGGTGGGCACGGGACCGGATCAGAGCCAATGAGATTCTATGAAATACTAGAGTTCAGTGTCGTAAGCCAATACATTCCTTTCAGCTTCAGCAATTTTAGGATGGTTTTTCTGATACTTGCAATCTATAGAGACCTGAATCATGGAATAATAAAAGTAGTAACTAATAGAAATTAAGTGCTTCCTCTGCAGCAGGTACTAAATAATCTGAGTTCTTAATTTTGTGAGTTTACTTAGTATTCACAGCAACTTTATAGACATGCAATACAGGTGTCTTCCGGAGAGATTAAATAACCCGCCGGACAAAGGGAGCCCGGCAGGTCATGTCCTGGTCCTGTAGAGGGACAGTTCCTCGCCCAGCCTGTCCAAATTCTTGGGAAGGACCAGATCAGTTTCACGAGGTCCCTGTGGAGGCGGCAGCTTGCTTGTGCATATGCGTGTCTCCCAGGGGCCCACCGACCACACCAAGACTGTACTTCCGCCATTAGAGGGCGTGTTTCCTTGGGTTACTCATAATAATTGTTACTGTGACAATAGCAACAGCTTCTACCTGTTTCATAGGTTCTTTGTGCCAGGCCGCTTTTAAGCACCTTGTGTATATCATCTCATTTACTCTTTAGAAAGGAGGGGGGAGGAGGGTTGGGCAGAAAAGAAAAGGATTGAGGAGCACAAACTCCCAGTTATAACCAAGCCGTGGCGATGTAATGCACAGCGTGAGGAAGACAGTCAGTGACACCATAATTGCTGCCACAGGGACAGGTGCTTACTAGAATGATCGTGGTGACACTTTCGAAGGTAGGCGCATGTTGAATTACTATGTTGAACACCTGAAACTAGCAATATATTTCATGTTGTATGTCAACTACAATTAAAAGTACATTTTATAAAAAGATAAGCAAAAAAAAAGAGAAGAAAGTCAAGTCAACTCTCACGTCCAAGGTCACAGAAGTGGGAAGCATTCTCATCCTGAGAGTCGGCTGCAGGACATACCCTGACTCCTGGGCCTCTTGGACCTGTGGTCACCCAAGGGCAGAGTGGGCACGGGCCCAGGGAGCAGACAACCCAAGGAAGGTAGAACCAACTCATCTGCTCCAACCACAGCCTTGGGGGCAGGGACGCAAACCAGTGCCTGACCTCCGGGGATGCCCGTGCTCTGATGGAGATCAAGCGTAAATGTAATGAAAGGCCTTCTCAAGAGCCAGCGACCAGCGCAACGGCAGGCGCAGCCACCCCAGAGCGAACTGCGGTTTTCTCTGCTGTCGGGTTACTAGGGATACTTATCTTCATGCCTATTCTTTCGTATACTCGCTGAATTTTCCATGACAACCATGACTTACTTTTACGTGCATAAAGAAAATAAAGCAACGACCCATGATGAAAATTAATACAGGGTTCTCCAATAAAAGGAAACCTGGTTCCTTGGAGAAATGGCTGATACTAGAGCCGGGACAAGATGTGTACGAAATGGGCCTAGCACTTGTTGTAGTGCCAGAAAGTGAGGGCGTGCTCAGAAAACAGAGCCCCACCCCCCACCCCAGTGGCAGGGGTGTGTCAAAGAGAAACAGGCGCCAACTCACAGAGCTTCCGGTGGCCAAAGCCAGAACAATCTGAGCAAAAAAAGTAAATAAGATTGGATTATAGCCCAAAGTATAAACAGGTATATCCACAGGTCCATTCTAATATAAAGAAATCTCTCCTGCAGAAGAATTCCAAATAGTTTACGTAGACACTCTGCCCACGAGGAGGCGGAGCATCACTTCCCACTCAGGCGTGGCCTGCTCGCAATGACTTCCTTCCCAAGAGCACGGCACGGAAAAGGGGACGGAGAGAAGCTGCGGAGATGAACACTGACGAACACTGCCGCAGCCAGGCGGCCAAGGTCAACAGCCCAGCGATAAGGCACCCTTGAAATGATGTGCTGTGAGGGCACGCTGCCTCCGTGGTCCGCCTCCCCAAACCTCAGCCTAATGATGAGAAAACGTCGGACACAACCCCACGGAGGGACGTCCCACAAAACACCTTCACTGGAACTCCTCAAAGCCAACCGGGGCATCAACAGGAAGGACGTCTGACAAGCTGTCACAACTACACGAAGTCTAAGGACACGTGATCCTGAGTGTGACGTGGTGTCCTGGGCGGGATCCCGAGCAGAAAGGGACGTGGCGTGAAAACCGAGGGAGTGTGAGTTAAGTACGGACTCTGGCTGATCAGGCAGTGACCTTCGCTCCCGAGTCGTGGCGATGCTACGGGAAGACGCTAGTGACAGGGGAAGCTAAGTGTGGCGTGCATGGAGACTCTCGGTACTATTTTTGCAATTTTTCTCTAAATCTAAAACTATTCTAAAGTGAAAAGTTAATTTTTAAAAAGTTTATTCCTACCCTGGCTGGTGTGGCTCAGTGGGTTAAGTGCTGGATTGTGAAGCAAAGGGTCGCCGGTGCGATTCCCAGTCAGGGCACATGCCTGGGTTGCGGGCCAGGTCCCCAGTGGGGGGAGTGCGAGAGGCAACCACACATTGATGTTTCTCTCCCTCTCTTTCCCCTCCCTTCCCCTCTCTCTAAAAATAAATAAATAAAATCTAAAAACCAAAAGTTTATTCCTTAGAATAATCCAGATATGCGTTAAAAACAAAAAAATCTGTTTGCTGGACTGGAAGCGAACGAGGTTATTGTATCTAACCGGTTGTCCCCGAGTCCTGCAGTGGTCTTGTGGCAGTTAGATTCATTAACTTGGTATTTTCTAATGATTAACACTGATCAATAATCCTCTGGGTCTGGTCCTTGAATCAATGGCCCCATTAATGAGAATGAAAGCACCATTTTATTATCAAGCTCTTTTTGCAGAAAGGGCTTCTGGGGCTCGGGGCCCCCACTCCCTCTGCCGCGTACTGGGTTAATTAAGATCCCCACTCAGGTCGCCCAAGCTGTGTGCTTATGACTTGGAACAAAATTAGCTGGAGGGAAGGCTTTCAGAAAAATGGGCGAGCACTGTCCACTCAGGGAAACACACAGCTAGTTAGAGAGTCCGCTGAATTTTCCTGAGGACTGGTCAGTGCTCAGCCTCTGTTCAAATCCCGCCTCCCTCGGCCACTCTGTCCCTGCCCTGACCACCGTATTCAAACCAAGGCTCTTCTCGGCCTCTCAGACTTCTGCCTCTGCCTAGGATGCTGACCTCCACGGAGGGCGCATCCCAGGATCCCGGGACTTCTGGCTTCTCACTGGGCTAGGGAAAAAAGGAGGGTTTTGTTGGATGTATTTTGAGTTGTTACCATGTCCTGCATTCCATGTGAAGGATGATTTAGGGAATTTCAAGGGTAATTCTGACCACATCCGATTGTTATCATTTTTTGTTGACTCCAGAGCTGCAGAAGTATTTCATAATAATCTTCTGTATCCAGGTAACTTACAGACCCTTATTTTTATAAAGTGGTAACGATGCACGCTGGATCCCAGCTCATTTTTGAGTTGCTCTAGCTTTCAGGTGAGCCTGCTCTGAGGTAACGGTTGGACGACACACGTCACATCGAATGCGGAGAGTTCAGAACCAGGTGGCATGAACATCATGGCCCTGGATCTCAAAAAGCCATAGAGACACTGCTGTTCACGCATTAACCAGATAACGTTAATGCAAATCATGGACCTGAATGTGAGACTCCCGGCTCCATGGTGACTCTGGAAATGAGTTAACGGTCTCATTTTGGCCAGCCAGGGGCTAACCTGATTTAGCGACAGGTAGGCCCGGGCTGCACCCAGGTGCCTCACACACACGGAAATCAAGGGTGATACCCACGCAGGAAAGAGCAATGAGCAGGGCCGGCATCAGCCGAATGAACGCTTTGTTTTAACTGTTTTACCCTCATTAAAGGCATTAATATTCATGAGTAAATGATTATCTATATGAATTTCCTGTGGTAATAACCCAGATTCAGCCAGTCTTCCCCCTTTGTAAATGGATACCCATATCAGAGTACAGCACGATTTTATTGGGAACAGGGTAGCATATCAATTTTAGGGATGTATTTCCAATTTGTGGACATGGTTGGAAGGGGAGTTCATTCAAGGCTTCGGCTGCAATTTGCTCTTTGGGGTGTCCCCACCGCACCGAGGCACCGAGCCCCTGAGTCTGGCATGTGGCGGGCACTCAGCAACCTCTGATCCGCGGGAAAGCAGGTGCTCCGGTGAATGGCCTGGCTACTCCGGGCAGGGGTGGGGGCACAGAGAACGGCCGGTCCCAGAGCAGCAGGGACCAGAGCAGCCTTCCTGGGAGATGTGGGCCAGGGCTGAACCCCAGCAGAGGGGAAGCCTGGAGACTGGAGGAAAGTGGTGCAGAGCGCATTCAGAATGAGAGGAAGGAGAGACAGACGGAGGCGATGGTGCAGGGACGTGGGGACGGGGGTGTGACGTCTGTAGAAGATGAACTGCTGGGTGAAGGGGTCACCTGTGTGGGGGCTAATCCCTCTGTCCTAGGAAGTGTCCTCCCCCAACTCAGAGGTTTTTTGTGAGAATTGCAATATTCCTATGATGTGAGCTGGGGCTCTCTGGCCACCTGCGGTTTGATTGGGTGGGGGGGGCATCTGTATTCATGGAATGTTGGAGGTGGGATGAGGCTCTCAGATCAGTCTCTCTCTCTCGGAGGCCAAGATTTTTTTTTAAAAGAAGTGCTTATCCAAGGATATGTACATTGATTTTAGAGAGAGAAGAAGGGAGAGAGACAAACATCGATGTGAGAGAGAAACATCAATGGGTTGCCTTCTGTATGCACCCCAACTGGGAATTGAACCTGCAACCTTCTGGTGTGTGGGACGACGCACAAGCGATGGAGCCGCCAGCCAGGGCGAAGCTGCATTTTGATACACACTGGTGCTGTAGCGGATGGCCACGCTTGGCCGTGTGTGTCGGAGAAATGCCAGAGCACCTGCAGGAAAAAGAGGCGGACGGAGCTGCCTGGGAAGGCTGTTCCCCGCGGGCCCTGGTCCATGGGGGCCACTGCCATCTGGCATCAGGGCGCCTCCGAGAACTTAAGGGGAAAGGAACTGGTTTCTGGGCACAGCGTCCAAGCAGGGATTTTCAGGGGTGCCTGCAGCGCATCTGGGTTAGGCAGAGGAGGCCTCCCCAGTCACTGCACAGGGCCCCACCTCGGAGCTGGGTCGGCTCCCAGATCCCCATTTTATGACGCTGGTGAGGAGGGAGGAGGAGGAAGCCAAGGAGATGTGTTCATTTCACTGCTTCCTGCTCTTTGCCAAGGTCACCGGGGCTGATCAGGTGTGGGCAGTAAGAACACTTCCCCCACTCCCTGCGTGCACACCACAGGTGCACAATTCCTGGCCCAGAAAACTGACAGACGCCGTCCCCCTTGATCAGCATTGCCAGACAAGGGGTTCAGAGCCAGGCTGTCCTTCCCCACTCACTGCCGCAATTCCCCTGTCTGCGTCCCAGCCCTGCCTGCCTGGACTCCCCGCGCTGATGCCCAGTGGCGTCTCTCCCCCTGGGGAAGGGGTGGCAGAAGCACTCCGCTTTGCTTAGCCCCTCTGAGCCCCGGCTTCCCCATCTGCGAAATGGGCATCAGTGACGATCTCTCGGCAGGGACATTTTAAGAGCCAAGAGAGGGATGCTGCGTGGAACGGCACGCAGACACGCCTGGCATGCTGGGGGCACATGGAACTGGCGGTCTCTCCCTGCCCCGGCAGGTGCCCTGGACTCCGGCAGCTCAGGCCGCTCAGACAAGCAGCCTTCCCCACTCCAGCCTCTGCTCTCCATCCTAAGTGGGCAATGCCCCCTCTGTCTGGCTGCCTCGGAGGAGACCCAGTAACTTCAGCCCTTCTCTTCGTGGCCCCTGCAAGCCCCCTTCCCTCCAGGTAACTGCCGCCACCCTGCTCTTTGTCTTTCCAGCTCTCCCCTCCCCCCCACAGCCCCCCCCCATCACTCACCCCGACAACCTCAAAGGCCTATTTGTTTGCAGGCTAACTTCCTGGTGGTTTAATATCCCCTTGAATTACTGTACAATCTCTTTCCGGTTATATTTGATTATTTTTCACATTTAAAAACATGAACACAATTACCCAACAATGGCGCGCGCGGTTCCAGTCGGAAATAAAATAGCGCCGAGATACCGCCATGCGTCTCAGACAAGCAGTCCGTCCCGGGAAGTGATGTCTGCGGCCCGCCGTGCGGCCCGCCGTGACGGGCACCGCGTGAACGCACAGGAGACGATAAATAGTTACAGAGGCAGAAGATGCTGAATAATTAATTCCCCCGCCTCTCCGGGCACGTTCTTGGTAAATCTGTCCCAGAGGTTCATTTGTTGTTGTTGTCGCCTTCACAGAAACAAATATTTAAAAGTAAAGAGTCAGTGACGTCCAGGAAGGAGAGACGTAAAGAGGAAAAAACAGTGGGAGGGAGAGAGAGGGTTGGAGATGGTGCGGGTTGCAAGGTGGCTGAACCGCTGACCGGGTGGCGCGTGCTAAGGAGGTGGACACGGGCGGGGCCCGAGGGGGTTGGGGGCAGGTCTCAGCATTAGGGATGCAGACTGGACTGGGGTCCTGGACTTCTTACTTGGGCCCAAGCCCACGCGGAGCTGGAGAAGGAAGAATCCATAGAGTCACATTTAGAAAGTTCTAGAACTCTCCTCTCTTCCCTTGGTACTACAGGATCTCCAAGAATCACAGGATACACAATAGATTTTATACGATCCAAGCCGAACTTGGTTTTGAGTTAGACCCCACAGCTGAGGAGTATTTACAACCTTTCCAGGTGACTTGTCATATCTCGAGTGGGCCGGACAGTCGGAAAGCTCTTCCCATGGCATCCAGGGCTGCCTCTGGCGGCCCCATTTCCCTAGGTGTGCCCATAAGAGCCGAGAAGAGGCCAGGCACCTCGCCTGTTGCATATGTGTATGTGTATATATGTGTATGTGGATTATGTAGATGTGTCCACACACACACACATAACCGAAGCTCAAGCCTCGCCCACCCCTTCTCCCTGCCCCCGGGCCTGAAACTGCCCCGCTTGGACATCCCTTTGCGTTCTGAAGTTCCCTTTTAAATGTGCTGCTCGCGGGGGTCCTTCGTTCCTCGGATACGGTTGCTATGCGCCTCGCATGTTTCAGATCGACAGCCTTCGTCAGGGACCAGCTTTACAAACGTTTTCTCCCCCTGTGGCCTGCCTTTTCTTTTTCTTAACCATGTCTTTCGGAGCAGAGTTACAAATGTGGAGGAAAGCCAATTTACCAATAGAGTGCGAGCAGAAGGGAAAACGGTCCAACTACTTCGGAAACCCCCGGTCGGCCTTCTCCTAACAAGTTAAGCATCCACCTCTCACACGACCCGCCAGCTCACTCCCAGGCCCTTGCCCAGGAGAAGTGGAAACAGTGTCTATATAGAGGTTTGTGCACATTCCCGCTGCTGGCACAGGCTTTGGGGGCCTGTGGCACTGAAAACAGTGAGTGTGCATACAGTCAGTGCTCAATATGTGCAGGCTCCCCAACTTGGTCTTCCAGGCTCCTCCCTGCTACTTGAGGGCAGTTTCCCGACTCCTGCTGCCCCTTCCCCTCTTAGATCTAGAAAGTCAACTCTGCTGCCTAATAACCGAGGGATCTGGGGCCACGACTTGGCTGCCTGGTCCCCAAGTTCCCCCACACTTGACATGGAGAGGAACTGAGGACACCCTCCCCCTGAGGGCTGAGGGCTGCCCAGCACCACCAGGGCAGTGGCAGAGAGTTCATGCTCTGCCTGCCCCTTCTCAGGGGCGTTTGCATGCTCCAGGGGAGTCAGGGAGGACAGCCTGGAGGAGGGACCTGCAGACACAGGAGGGTGGAGGCAATCGGGAGCAGCAGGCTGTGGGACTCAGTGGCACTCAGAGGACCTGTGAGTCACCACTTACCTGGGGCCCTTGTCTGATAGGAGGAGGACAGTCACGTATCCCTACTTCACAGACGCAGGGGCAGAGTGGGTGGGGTGGTGGGAGCAGCTCGGAGTGAGGAAGGTCTGTGCATTGGGCAGGGCTCCCCACCCCCAGAGACACAGGGTCCAGGGTCTGGGAAGAGGGGCCTGGGAGAGTGACCCACTGTCATCTGCAGCAGATTCTGGCTGGGGTTCGGGCAGCATCCGGGGGCCCAAACACCTGCTCTCAGGGACATTACCTCTCAGAGGGGGCAGCCTGGTGCCCACCCTGGGGTTTGAAGGCATTCGTCTGTCCCTTCATTTCCTATTCCTGGTGGATGGACAGCTCTGGGAGCACCCACCCCAGAGCTCCCTGGGAGAAATCACCTGCAGGCCCTCGGGGGGCACCTAGTCCTGGGACCACTAGTTTGCACATTGCTGCCACCTCCCATTTCCCCCACATCCAGAGAAAATGAACTTGCACAATGCAGGAGACCCTGTCCTGCACTGCCCAGGTCAGAGAGAGCCCTGCCTGGGGACACCGTGCTCAGCAGGCTGCTGAGGCCTGGGACCACTGGGAAGGCGAGGAGGGCTGGAGGCAGGGGTTAACACGGGGTCCTGGGGCTGCCCTGGCAGGTTCTTGGGAGCCTTGGGTGGTTCAGTGCCAGAGGTCAAGGGTCACCTCAGCCAAGCGGGTTAATATCCAAAATATATAAAGACCTTGTGCCACTCAACATCAGAACAAACAGTCTGATTAACAAATGCACAGAGGACCTGAACAGACACTTCTCCAAAGAGGATGTGGGGATGGCCCACAGACACACACAAGGATGCTCAGCATCACTAAGCATCAGGGAAATGCAAGTCGAAACCACGATGAGACATGACTTCACACCGGTTAGGATGGCTACCACCAAAAAGACAAGAAGTGACACGGGTTGGTGACAATGCGGGGGACTGGGGGCCCTCGTGCTCTACTGGGGAGACTGTACACTGATACGGCCGCGGTGGAACTCAGTACGGAGGTTCCCCCCAAACTAAGAACAGAGCGACCATATGGACCAGCTATTCCACTTCTGGGTATTTACCAGAAAAAATAAAAAACACCAACCCAAGAAATATATGCACCCCTATGTTCATTGCAGCATTACTTACAACAGCCAGGATATGAAAGCAACCCAAGTGCCCAATCGATAAATGAATGGACAGTGAAGCTGTGGTACACATATACAATGGAATATTACTCAGCAATAAAAAAGAACAAAATCTTGCCATTTGCAGATTTTGAGGTTATTATATGTTAAGTGAAATACATCAAACAGAGAAATACAAATACCATTGATCTCACTTACATGTGGAATTAAAAACAAACAAACAAATGAAAAAACAAATAGAAACAGACCCACAGATGGAGAACAAGCTGACGGTTGCGAGAAGGGAGGGGGTGGGTGGGTGGGAGAAAAGGGTGGATAGGGGTAAGAGGCTCACGCTTCCAGCTATAAAATAAGAAAGTCACCCGCACGTAATGCACGGCATTAATAATAGGGTCAATAACATCATCATAACTTTGAATGGTGACAGACGGTTATTAGGCAGACACCACGGTGATCACTCTGTAAGGTACACAAATGTCTGATCACTGTGTTGCACTTGAAATGAATATAACATTGTACGCCAGCGATAACTAAAAATTAAGCTTAAAAAAAGTCCCTTTAGAAACCCGACCCCCCCGGACACGTCATAATCCCACCTCCCACACACACGCAAATGGTCGGAGACTAACACTGGTTCCCCCCCCTCCGCGAGGTGATGGGCAGGAGACAGTGACAGGAAGGGACACAGAGCCGGGGGGGGGGGTGGTGACATGGCGGGTGGGATGCCATGGGTTTGGAAACGGCCGAGGCTGCATGCCACGGAGGACGAGGGTCTTCTGGAGCACCCAGGTGGGACTGGCCAGGCCCCAAAAGCTCCCTGCGCCCCTCCATCCCATGCCGGTAGGTCTCAGCCGTCAGAAGCTGCCAGAAGAAGCTCTCAGAGCCAATGTCACAGGTCATGGGGAGATGCCCCCCTTGGAGCAGGCAGCCCCGGGCATGCCACATGCACAGACAACCAGGCCAGGGCCTGGCCTGACATACCCCGAAGCCACCGTCCCCTCTGCTTCCCCCAACCAAGGCTCGGGGCCCTCAGTGGGACCTTGAGGTGCCACCACCCTTTCCCGGACCCTGGGAAGTCTCCCTTGGGGCAGGAGAAGCCTGCCCACGGGACCCCGCCCCGGCTGAGAGTCGAGATGCCACGAATCGATGGTGTCTTACTGCGGCCGCCTTTGCTCCCAAACTGCCAGTGTCATCACCGCCCTCCCGGCCGCTCGAGCCTGACTTACCTGCAAGAGAGAACACAGGTGGGGATGGCAGACACCTTCCCTTGGGACCAGCAAGGCCCTGGCACCCCAGGAGAGCTGGCTCCGGAAAGGCCGCCCCGGTTGGGCGGAGCCACCAGGTTAACCCACTCCTTCCTCTTATACTTGGACCTTGACCGGGCCAACAGCCTGAGAACCCTGAGGAGGCCCAGAGGTCTGCAAAGAGGCTCTTCCCGGGCCTGGGTGCCGGGCAGGCCATGCCCACGGGCCTGTGCAAGTGGGAACGCACACCTGGGGGCCATCTCAGTGGTTTTTCCTTTCAGGTCTGACAGGTGGGGAGGGCCGGCCCCTGCTTGGATCTTTTCCTTGGGGGAGGGAACGGCAGGGGTCAAGATGTGCTCCTTTTATTTAGCTGCCAGGGGCGTGGTGCTTCCCTGAGTGCTTTAACCTCTGCACAACTGCAAGCCAAAAGGAATTAGCCGCCGTGGGGTGGAGTCTGCACTGTCTTTGAAAGGTGCCGAGGGAAGCAGTCCACTCCGCTCAGCCCGCACCAGGCCGCCGACTCCTGTGTACGTTTCCCTGGCAGGATGTTCCTGAGCTTCTCCCTACTCTGAGACACCTCGCATCTCTGGCAAAGGCAAGGCAGAGCTGGGAGTTTCAACACCAAGGCTGCTGCTCCCCAGATATACACATGAGCCCGCCTAGCAGACACTAGGAGACTTTCAGTAATCATGGCTCGCTGCTGACTGAGTTTACATCCTGGGGGTGTGAGCGCAGTAATGAGCACCCTTCTGTGGCCGGGAACCCGACACTCTGTCCTGTTCCCTGCCTTTGCCATGGTTCATTTTAAGCAGCGTCCAGATACCGCCCTGCGGTTTCGGAGCACCATCGACCCGGGGCACGCAGCCCAAACCCGAAGGCACCTGTCTGCCCGAAATTCAAGGGGGCAGCTCTGGGTTCAAGATCACAGATTTAACGGACTGTTCCATACCCTGCCAGAGGGGCCCTCGCAGCATTGATAGGCTAATACACATTGTGACTCTAGTGCCCACCCCTCTCTCAGGAGATGGAAACAATATCCATCGGGTACTCGTATCAGCCACTTAGGAGTCACCCTTTCCACCTCCCTGGTCCCCATTTCCACACCAAATCCATCGCCAAGTCCTGTTGATTCTACTCTGTGAATTCCCCTGGAATTCACTATCTTCGCCCAGGTCCCCATCATCTGTGGATGTGATGGCTGGTGCTCAAGCAGCCTTCTTGGGCCATGAGTAGCAGCCATGGGCTAATATTGGCAGGACAGGAAGATAGAAATAGCCAAGTTCCTCACAATTTCTTGAAGCTGCCCTACCAGCTCTATACCAACTGCCTCCTGCCTTTTTTTTTTTTTTAATGTGTGAGAGACATAAACTTCATGATCTAACGTAATGTTATTTTGGAATTTGGTCACACACAGCTGAACCCATCCAACCGAAGCAGTCACTGAGGGGGAGAGAAGGGATCTGATCCGTGAACAAGTGTGCACCAGGTGGAGCGTGCCCAACTCTTGAACTGGAAAATGCTTGGAGCGGGAGATGGGGGGCAGGGAGAAAAAGGGTCACCAGGAGACGGTCGGCCAAAGGGGCCCGAGAGGGAAGTTGTCTCAACCACCGGAGGCCGGGTAGTTACTGAGCACTGACGCTACCTCAGCCTCTCCTCACGACACCCACCCCTATGCGTCCGGCTCCGCTTTTATTCCTATTGTACAAGTGAGAAAAGGGAGTCTGGGAAAGTGAAGGGACTGGCCACGGTCACGCAGTTCGTGGTGGAGGCAGGAGCCGAGCTCCAGGGCCTGGCCCTGGTCCCCTGACACCTGGAGGTGTTCTTGTTTCACCTAAATATCTAACGATGGGTGTCTTATATAAAACACACCAACTTTTCACACTGCTGGCTGTCAGTCTGGAAGAAACTTAAAGGCCCTTTAACTAGAAGGCATTATTATTATTACTCTCTTTATTCGGTAGCAGGGGTAGTAATAGCAGCAGCCAGAGAGTCTCTGGTTGCCCAGATTCTCACGTGGAACCTTGGGGAGAAATTAGAGGCAGGCCATGCCACGTGAGGCTGAGTGTGCGCCCTCCAGAGAAACCTTGCTTGCTTCCCTCCCTGTCTCTCTGCGCCTCGTGGAGGAAACGGTCCCCACTTGGACACACTGGTGCTCTTTCCTCTGGGCCCCAGGATCCGGGCCTTCCCCGGGCTGCTGCTGCCCTCTGCAGGCCATGGCTGGAATCGGCAGACATCTCCTCCCAGGGCAGGAATGAAGGAAGCTCCAGACTGGGGCGGAGGGTTCTGTCACTCCTCCGGGACTCCACTCCCGCTGCTCTGTCCTTGTTGTGTGGGGAAGGGCCACAGGACTGGCCAGGAGCTGAAAAGTTTGTGCCGCGAAGAGACCGTTTTATGTGGGGCCGGGCTGCCCGTCGGAACTATGCCCAGGGTGGCTTTGGGCGGCTGGAGGGGAAGGGGGAGAGGATGACAGAGCAGCCTGAGCTGTGGTAGGGGCCAGAGGGAGGAGGAAGAGGAAGGCCTAACACAGGGGCGGGGATGACTTCCTTATGGCTTTAAGTGACACACCTACATCCCAAATACAGCAGTTATTACTCTTATTCTCAGAAACTGCCACTCAGAATGGTAAAATAAGTTCTACTCCGTAACTACCAAGACCTTAGGCTTTGGGGTCCAACTGTCTGGATGCGCGTCTCAGACACCAGATGTGTGACCTGGGCCAGTTAACATCTCCTGGGCCCACTTTGTCATCGGAAACCTGGTCGCTGCAGGCTTGGAGGGTGGCTGAGAGGAGCCCAGGTGGCAGAGCGCAGGTGTGTGCCTGGCATGGGCAGAGCTCAAACCACGGGGCAGAGGCAGTTGCTGTCCAAAAAGCACCTGGCGAAGGCTGCAGGCTGTGAACCTGGTCCAGCTGCCTCCCTACTGGGCGACAGCTGAGAACGAGGATCCCGGGGCCCGGGCTAAGGCTACAGGTGGTGTCCATCTCCGAGAGGAAAATGATAAACCTGGCAGCACCGGGCCCGCTGGCAGCCATCTCAACTCCTGCCTGAGACCCCTAAGCTTGCCGCCCCCCCCCCGCCCCGCCCCAGCCGCTTTTCCTCATCCTTTGGGCACCTCTCACTTCTTGCTTTGAGCTGAACAGAGAGGGTAGAGAGCAGACAAAGCTTCCTCCCAGAGCCCAGCACCATTTTATTGGACATTTGTTAATTCAGTAAATATGAACTGAATGCTTTTTTCTGAGCCTGTCACCCTTCTGGGGGGAGGGGGTCAGCAGGGCACAACAGAGATGATGGGTCTGCCCTGCTGGAGCTTACACCCAAGTAGGGGCGAAGAGAGCTAGGAGGGCAGCATGCAAACCAGGTCAGAATACAGCCTGGGAGTTGAGGTCCCGCCTCGCAGGTGGCCCACTGCGAGGGCAGGGGGTCTGTGTGCAGCAGGTGTTTATGGGAGGAGCCCCCTTCCTGCCCTGTCTCACGCCCCCTGAGAGCCAGCCTCTGTTCTCAACACTGGCTGGTGGCTGGTCCTTGGCCCTTCTGTCTGTGCGCCATCCACAGGCTCCTTCCACGTGCACAGTGAAAGCCACTGGCCTCCCCAGGACCCACACTTCTGTCCCCTGGTCACCTCCCCGGGGCTCAGCACCTGCCTGGCCCGCACAGGCTGTTTCTTCTGCATGCAATGCTCTCCTCCCAGACACCTGCCCTTCCGGCCTGACTTCTCCAGGCACTCAGAGTCACAGTGTGCCAAGTTTCCGGGACCACCCTACCTACAGTCTCAGTCTGTTCTCTGCATAACTTTCCCTTTGTTCTTACTACTGGATGTCCCACTTATTTTTCTCACCTTGTGTATTGTCTATGTATTCAGTAGGGTGTTGCTCCCTGGGGCCTTGCTCCCTGGGGACTCCCTCCCCTAAATTGCGCCTGCTCCCTGTGCCACTCAGCAGACTCCTGCTCGGGCCTGTCTTGCCCATTTTGGACACCAGGTGGCGCCGCACACCGCTCCCAGCTCCTGGCTTCCTTGGCTGTAGCTGGAGGAGAACCTAAGAACATATCTGCCCAGGTGGGGCCGGCAGCCTAATCCCCCTGCAGGCTCCCCCCAGAAAGGAGAATGCCTTTTCTGACCCCACAGTGAGGGTGGATCCTCTCAGACCCGGGGACTCACAATTCTTCCCAGTGGAGGGGTACGGGAATGGTCAAAGTCAGGTCCCTCCACTGTATCAAACGTCCCCGACCCTGAGCAGAGAACGGCCGGAGGGAAGGCAAAGCTGGACCCTGGCCCGTCGCTGGGCTACCACGTCTCTTCCATTTCCTCACTGCCCCCCTCCCTGGTGGCAGGGGGTTGCAAACTGCGCCCAGAGAGGTTCTGCACGTGCCCAAAAGGATGCAGCAGGGCTGCGTTCTCACTCCTCGCCTCCCTGCCCCCAGCCCGTGTGTTAAAGGAGGTCAAGTGCAGAGACAGGTGGGTGGGTTCGCAGGGAATTCTTCACAGCTTTGCCAGGAAGCACCCTGGGAAGGGGTGGGGCTGCAGCCCCGGAGGGGCCTCCGCCTGTGCAGAAAGGTACAAGGTTGGAGGAGGGATTGCAGGGGAAGAAGAATTAATAAGCCAGCACCCAGGCGGCTTCAGTCAGACGGGGCCCCATTCTGGGGCTCACCCAGGGCTCACTGAGACCCTCCCTGCCTGCCACCAGGGCTTTTATTTCTCTCCCCACTGAAACCTGGGTTCAGAAAGGGTCTCTCTGCTCCCCAAATTTGGAGGAGTCTGGGCTGGGACAAGGGCAGGAGGACAGAAGACCGGACAGGGACGAAGGGCTTCCTCTGCTGTGGGGGGTGGCGGGGGGGGGCGGGTGGCTCAGAACTGAGCAGCCACCTGCTGTGAAGGGGTGGGGCCATGCGACCTCCCCCTAGACCCCTCAGAACTTGACAGGCAGGCCTGGCCCTGGTCACCAGCTACTCAGCAGTGGAGTGGGACCCCTCCCAGGTCTGTGGCCTTGCTGGCCCCCAGGGGTTAGACCCAAGCAAACAGGTGCCAGGACTGCGGGAGCCAAACCCCCGGGTTTCAGCCACCTCCGGAGGCGGTGATGATGAATGAGGGAAAACAAGTACATCAGCAGTTTTGGGCCTGGCGGCTCCGTGGTGGGGAAGACAGCACTCCCTCTGGGCAGGGAAATAATTGTTTTTTTGTTTTTTTTTTTTAAATCCCGTCCAGAAAGCTCCTGGGTTCCATTTGCCTCTTTGTTGGGTCTCCAGCTGCTTTTGAAAAGCCTTTGATGCGGAGAATGGCAGAGACCAGCCACTGAACCTCAGGCTCACCCTTGAGTCCTGGGCCTTGATTCCCGGGACCATGCCTGTAGGCAGCAGCCACGGGTGGACCCACAGCGTGGCCTGAGCACCTACTGTGTGCTGCAGGGTGATGCAGTTCTCACAGACACTCTTGGCTCTGGTTTCACAGATGCCCTGGGGGGTAGGAATGCTGAGGCCCATTTCACAGATGAGGAACCACCTGCCCAGGGTGTTCTGGACAAGGAATCCACGGTCATTGCCTCACAGAGCTGACTGTCCCTGTCCATGGAAGAGGGGATAGAAGCTCAGAGAGGAAAGTCACCTGGCCAAGGTCCCACAACAAGTCACCAATGAGAGCCCTGTCTCCTAATTCCCAACCCTCTGTCCCTCCACGGCCTGCACTTGAACCTGGGAGGAGGGGGTGGCCTTGGAGAAGCTACGATCTGGCCCAGCACCGCCCAGCACGGCTCCCTGCAGGCCTCCCTGTCTGTCCCTGTGAACGAGGAGCGGCACAGGCTCCAGAATTCGACCTTCATGACACAATCCTGCAAACTCTTTGTTCCAAGCTCCTCCTCAGGCCTTTCCCTCCAGATCCGAAGGCCATGCTTGCGCCCCTGGGGACCCCCACTCCTGGTCTCACCTCTCTTCACCTGTGCTGTGTTCATTCCCGCCCCTGCGCTGGTCCCTGTTTTCCAGGAACGCCTCTCTCCCTGATTTCAGAATGCACAGTGGCTCCAGATGAGTGCACCGGGCCCTCCACTGAGGGCTCCCCTCCACCCCCGAGGCCCTGTGCGCCCCTCTCCAACCCAGTTCTAGACCCCAGGCTCTGCCTTGCTTGTCTTTGCACCTGTTGCCCCTCTGCTGGGATACTCCTCCTCTCGTGCACTAGGTGAACTCCTACTCATCCGTAAGGCCCAGCCGAAATGCCCCCTCCTTTGGGAAGTCTTTCCCGGTCTGCTGGCCCAGCTTGGGAGGAGGCAGTGGGGGCCAGGCCCCTGGTCTGTGACCAGTGGTCGCTGGCACAGACTAGGAACAACGACGAGGTGTCGATGGAGTCATAGCGCTCAGCACACACACACGGGGTCCGTAGTGTCCGTCCACTGGGCCGTCTCAGCTCCCCCTTCAGTCACTGGTCAGTCTCCAGTGAGCCAGCCTTATGATGCATTTCCTTTGGCTTCTTCTTCTGAGTGGCTGTGAGTTTCCTGCAGGGAGGGGCGGTGCCTGGGTCATCTCTGTCTCCCCAGAGTTGGTGCCCAGCACCAAAATGGCCCGAGACTGTTAACCCAATGACCACTTTGGATTCATTCCTGCTCTTGCCCGGAGACACCCAGGTAGCTCCTGGCCCTGGGTCCTGGCCCACTTCCCCCCGACCGTGCTGGGACTGGCCCAGGAGGTGGGCTCCCCACTGCAGCCTGGCAAGAGCCAGGACCAGGCTGTGAACTTCTGCCCCCTCCTCAGCAGCAGCCCCATGCAGAGGGAGAGGTCCCCCCCTTACTCTGGGTGGGACAGGGTTGGAGGGGAGGGGGTCATCACCTTTTACAAAACCTGTTGTTCCTGGGGAGTCTTGCCTGTCTGGTTTTCCTTTATTGGGTTCAACTCATTTAGCAAACACACCTGGTGCCCCACTGGGTGCTTGTGCTGGGGGCGTGGTAGGGAGCCCTGGAGGCTGACGCAATCCGGAATGGGGAGGGAGGCCCAGCCAAGTCCCCAAGATGGGAGGAGCTGGCACAACCGAGATCAGTGAGCACGCAGCGGGAGGTGGGTGGAGGGAGCGCAGGGGACTAGGCACCCAGCCGCCACCTCGGGGCTGCAGCGGCTGCACAACGGCAGGACTTTACGCCGGCTCCACGCTCCCCCGGCTGGCTCTGCGGGGGGCCCTGGTCTCTGAGTTTCAACTTCCCCCATCGGATCTCTTTCCTTCTGGCTCTGACCTCGGACCTAGCCGGGCATGCCACCCCACCCCCACGACACGCCCTAGCAGAATGCCCGCGCCTTGCCCCTCGGAGCCCCCGACCTGGTCGGGAGCCAGCGGAGAGCCTGCTCTCCGAGGCGGCGAGTCGGAGCAGCCAGGCTCTCCGGAGATCGATGCGTGTGTCACGGCGGAGAAGGGAACAGATGTTTTCTGAACAGCAAATCCATAGATGCCGGGGCGGGAGAGAGAGGAGGAGGGGCGAAGTGATTCTGCATTCTGGAGTCAGTCTGCAGCAGGCTGGGTGGGAGTGCGCGGAGGGCGTGGGGGTGAGGGGAGCCCGGGGGAAGCGCCTGGCTCCCATGCAGAGCCGAACTCAGCGTCCTGGGCTGCAGGCCTGGAAGGAGAGGAGGTCAAGGGCAGATTTCCTGTCTGACCTGCTCCGCTCCTCCTGGGGCCTGGGGGGCAAACCTGCACAACTCAGATGCTCCTCTCCAGGAAATGCCATTCCCAGACACGTGTGCGCCACAGCCATGTGCGCGTAAATATTCACACACTGGTGTGTGTGTAAATATTCATATACTGATGTGTGTATGTAAATATCCATATACTGGTGTGTGTGTAAATATCCACACACCGATGTGTGTGTAAATATCCATATACTGATGTGTGTAAATATTCATACACTGATGTGTGTGCAAATATTAATATACTGATGTGTGTATTTACACATTGATGTATGTGTAAATATTCATATTGATGTGTGTGTAAATATTCACATAGCGATGTGTGTGCGTATTCACACATTGATGTGTGTGTAGATATTCCTATATTGATGTGTGTGCAAGCATTCACCTAGTGGTGTGTGTTTGTGTAAACATTCACATATTGGTGTGTGTATAAATATTCACTTATTGGTGTGTGTGTGCATGCGTGTAAATAGTCACGCACTGAGGAACAACCAGAAACAACCGGGCCTGTAGTGAGAGCGGTAAGTGCAGGCTGCGGTCCCACCCCCGGGCAGAGAACACGCCCCACGCCGCTTTGCACGGCAGTTTCACGGAGCAAGCGCTTTCTCCTTTACTGCTGATCGCACTGGCTCCCCCCGCCCCGCCCCCCAGGCAGTGTTTCTGGCAGTTTCCTCACATGCTCTTGTCAGGGCCAGACGGCCAGGAAGGAAAAACCCCAAACCCTACTGCACTGGAACTCCTCGGGTATTCCAACAGCTTCCGTTACCCAACCCGAGACTCCACCTCCCCGAGCCTCAGTTTCCCCTGACCTGCCCGCGCTGTTAGGAAGATGGGGGGCCGTGGCTTCGATGCAGTGAGGCAGGCTTGTGGGAGCCCCGGGGCCCTTTGGGTGACCTTCAGCCAATTCAGGTGGCAGTGCGTGTTCGGGAGGAGGGGGAGGGGAAGTGGCTGTCGGTGGGGCGATTCCCAGGCTGCCCAGGAGGGCCCCCCTCTGGCCAAATGCCACCACAGAGAACCTCTGGGTGGCACTCTCATTTTCCCAAGCCATCTGTGGCGGGCGATCCCAAAGGCAGGGAGGCCCTAGGGGCTTCCCTGCAGAGGGTGAGGAAAGAAGGGTGGGCCGGGCCAGACTCCCCAGCTCTGGTGAGGTTAGGGGTCGGCCACGGGGTTCAGGAGGAAGGCTTTCTGTGTAAAAGCTCTGCCATTTACTGGAGGGGTCACCAGACAGTCCCACCCTGCAGAGATGTCTCCTGGGGACCCTGGGCTGCGGACTCAGGCCCTGTCCCCTTCTAGCATCTGGGCCTCGGCGCTGGGCAGGGCTGAAAGGGTCTGGGCAGGGGCGGGGGGAGCTGCCACCTGGGTTCCCACAAGCCTCAGCCCCATTGTGCCACAGGGTGGGGGGTGGGAGGGCTACACTCCACAGGTTGCTTCAGAACACACCCTCCAAGGGTTTTCTTCCAGTCAAGCCAGGGTGCAGGGGGCATGAGCTGCTGCCCATGGCTTGGGCACTCCGGTCCCTGGGGTCAGCCAGGCTCTTGGGCAGTGGCCGGGGGACCTGGAGCTTTGCTGTTTCCTGGCTCCTCGGTGTGTGGAGTGGCAGCATAGAAGCTTCTGACCCAAGCGTCAGGCTCTGTGGGCCATGAGGGTGGTGCTGGGTCCAGTGGGGAGGGCTGGGGGGGTTGCTACCAGCAACGAAAGGTGCTCGAAGGGGCAGAAGAGGTCGAGCTTGAAGGTAGGGAGATGTGGAAGCCGGCAAGGCCGGGGCGGTGAGAGGATGGGGCCTCAGGCCGCTGAGGGCAAAAGGGAGCTAATGACCAGCCCTTGGAGGCCAGGGGACAAGGTCTGGAGACACAGAGGTTCTCTCTTCAGGATGAAAGGGCTTCTTCCCCCGTCATGCAGTTCAGGGCCAGTGACAGTTCTGTGCCACTGAACAAGTGGTGAGCGAGTCATGGGGAAATGCCAGGGACCCGGGCCCTGCTCCTGCCTCTTCCCTGTGAAGTCCAAGGGCAAAAACAGACCCAGGGAATGGAAGCCACAGGCCACATCAGCCCCCAGGGAGGACACTGGCCACAGCTCCTGCTTCAGCCGCCAGGTTACCTTCACCCCTGTCAGGGCCCTTGCCTCTGGGTCTCAGGCTCCCGGGCGCACCAGGCAGAGGACACACGCTCACACCCTGGCTGCAAGGGGAGCTGGGAAGCAGGAAGGCTGGGGAGTGGAGGAAGATGTGGGAGCAGGCTGAGCCTCCCTGCCCAGCGACCCGCCAGGTGCCGAGCCACTCAGGGTTGAGTGCGGGCGGACCAGAAATGTCCAACTGCATGGGAGGCTGAAGTCCTATTTGGAAGGGACTTTCTGACACTTGAAAACTAAAATTATTACAGAGATGAGAGCTGAAGTGATTGCAAAGCTAGGAGAACAGCCAGAGCCTTGGCACGCGGAGAGGCTTCAAGAGAACAGAGGGTCGAGGACAGAGTTTGGAGAAAAAGAGGCTGTTCCCGGGTTGTGACCCTCGTGCATCTAACTCAGTCCGGGGATCTGTTACTTTCTGATGGGCTGATCTGTTCATCATCCCTGCCTTCCTACCCACCCCGCTCCTGGAGGCTAAATTCCACCAGATCAGGGATACTCTCGGTCAAGATCACTGCCATAGCCCCAGTACCTAGAACAGTGACCAGGAGATGGACCCCTCTGTCCTGCGGCGGACCCCCCTCCGCAAAGGCAGGCAGTGGAAGGGAAGCAGGGGGGCCAGGCGGCCCGACCAGGGGAGGCTACGGGGCTCTGAGCTTCCAGGGACTTCAGAGAGAGCAGATACCATTCCCTGGAGAGCCAATTAATGCAAATGAATTTGCATATCTAAATTGGTTCATTAAATTGTGACAAGTTCCCAGTGGACTTGGGGGTGGGTTGAGGAGCCCTGAATATCTGAAGATTTCTGTATTAGTTAAAATGCTTTGTGTTTTATTTCTCCAAAAATTTAACTTGATCGGACTGAAAACATAAGAGAGAATTCACTAGCTGGTGGCTTTATGATGTCCGGGTGCAGATTGAGCTTCGGGGACACTGTGATCAGGACTTCGGCGTTGTTCTGTGATGCCTGCCCCCTCCCCAATCAGTCTTGTCCTCACGGCTAGTTCCTCGGTGGCAGTGATGTGGCTGCAGCCACAGCAGACCTCCTGTTCACACCAAACTCCTTCCAGAAACAGCGTCTCTCTTCCTAATCAACAAACTCGATTTCTGAGCTTAAATCTTATCCCACCAGTTTGGGTCACACGCCTTCCCTGCACCCGCGGTTAAGGCCAAGGGAACTAGTGTGATTCAACTAGTGCAGTTCAAGCCCCTCGGAGCCCCTCCCAGAGCGGGTGGTGGAGACCGTATGGACGGATATGGGTTATAGGATGGGGAGACACCCCAACATCCCACACAAAGGTCTCCAGGGGGAAGGAAAACAGAACTGACATTCTCCAAGGACCTTCCGGGAGGCAGAGTCCATGCTGGTTTTCACAACACATTATGTGGCAGGCGTCTGCACGCCTGCTTTTCAGATGTGTGGACTGCGACTCTCCATGGGACCAAGTAGTGGACTTTGGGTCGGAGCCTCGCCCTGCTCCTGCCATCTGCTGGGGGGTCATGGCCCTCAGTCTCCTCTTCCCCCAGCTCCTTCAGACCCCTCGCCCCTCCTCCTGGTGGGAGCTCTGGGTGGGGGACCCTGGCACGTAGCCTGAAGGGCCCTAACTGAAAGGTGGACAGAATCTGGAGCTAACAGTGCCAGGAGTGTGCAGCACCTTCCAGGTTTCCCAGGTACCACGGATCACCATTCCCCTATCAGACTGTGAGGTAAAGACACAGAGAGGGCAAGAGGTTTTATTAAGGTCACCTAGCAACTAGTTAAGGGGAAAGAACAGTGAGAGCCAGAGGCCTGTGTGCTAACGGTCTCTCCTCTCCATCACGCCACGAGCTGGGGGCTAAGCAGCACTTGCCGTGAGTTCTTGCAATTGGAGCTGGCAGCCCGCTGGTGCCTCCAGCAGGAGCACCACCGTGGCCTACCCAGGCACCTTCACCCCGGGTCCGAGTGTGAGCTCCACAGGGCCTGCCGGAACCTCACTCCAACCCAACAGGCCTTCCGACCTGCCTCCTGCCTACAGGCTCCCAGCCGGACTCGTGTCCGCGAGCTCTTCACAGCCCCAGCTGCCCAGTGAGACGGGCGGCTCGCTCCCCCGGGTACCGAGGAGTAAGTGAGGCTCGGAGAGTGCAGCCGCTCGCCCAAGATCACGAGCCCGGCGACCACTGGGGTCCATCAGAGACTAGTGCCCGGCGGGCCCCACTCCTGATCGAGGCATCGGGAAAGGGTTCGAAGGGGGTGACATGACATCCGTGTGCTGAAGAATGAGGAAAGTTAAGCTGTTAAAGGGTCTCCCTACTGGTGCCGTGCCTTTGAGATTAGAGTGTTAATGCCCAGAAAAATCACTCACTCACTCACCCATCCACCCCTACAATAGCTATTTCTTGAGCACCTACTACGTGCCGGGCACTGTTCAGGTGTTGAGGATCCAATGATGGACAAGACAGGGTCTCTGTCCTTAGGAGGCTTCTGGTTCTGTGCTGCCTCAGTGACAGTGTGAAGCAGGACACATGTTATACGTCACCGCCATTCGAAAGACTGAGAAACTGAGGTCTAGCTGAATGATGTGACTAGTTCACGGTCACACGCATCAGGCCAGCGACATCACCAGGATCTGAACTTCTGTTTCCAGCCCCGTCAGTCACATTGCCCTGCACAGCAGTGAGACAGCAAAGGGGACCTTTCACTTTGCTTTCTCTCCCTCCCTCCCTTCCTTGGCATAAAAACACAGAGAAGATGGTGCATCCTTACGAGGCGCCACGTGGAGCGGTGTGGTCTGGGGACATCGTCTAGGCCTGGGACCCTCCTGAGCTCCCAGAACTTTGGAACCAAGGTCCTTGTGGGGAAACTGCCCAGGAGCTGCTAAGCCACAGTTTTAATCAGGCAGCATTCAAACTGTCCGTTCTGCCTGTGATTACGCCGGATGTTTACATCATCTGTAATGAGGCAAATTGGGACAAATTGCCAAGGACACTTCTGTAAACGAAACCAACAGAAATGCTCCCATCCCCAGTGGTCGTGGGAGGGCTTCTTTCTCTTTCCCTTTCCTCCCAGGGGGCTGCTCTGCGGAAGGAGTGGCGCTTTATGTTCTGGAAGCCTCCTCCCTGGGCAGACAGAACAGGCCCTGTAAGACAAGAGCTTTCTCTCCCTGGTCTGTTTACTCTCTCACCCACCGCGAAGGGCACTGCTGGGACATTCTCTGGGGTCCCTGCGCGGAGAGTGGGCAGGGCTGCACCGCCAGGCACACACCTTCGGCAGGCCAGAAAGAGGATTCCTTCTCCAGTTCCACTTAGGGAACAGGACGACTAAGGTCAACCCATGGTCTCCTGCAGGATGTTCCCGAGCCTTTAGTAACACCGAGCTGTGAGACTCTCCAGGAGCAGAGGAGCCTACAGGACCCGGAGCCCCTTTCGGGAGACCTTTGGCCGGTTGGTCCTGAGTGGGACCAGGAGGGTCTGCTAAGAGCCAGCCTGGCTGGCAGCAGCAGGGACGCCCCCCTGACCTGGCCTGGGCCTGCTATAATTTGTAAGTCTGTCTCGTGAGAGCCGGGATTCTGGAGGGCGAGGTCCTGACCTAAGCAGGAAGCACGCCCAGGGGGTATGGGCGCCAGGCGATTGTGGTGCGCATGCCCGGAGGGGTCAGAATCTGACCCTGCTCGAGCTCGCCACTCGACTTGCTGGTCTCAGGGAGGACTTGGGCTTTCTGGTCTCCTGCCCTTTGCTCCTGCCACGTGCTCTGAGCTGGGTGCCCTTCCCCTCCTTTGTAGCAAAGGCATGCTAACCTGTAACTTCATTGGAGGAACCCTGTGTTACTATCTTGAGATCCTTAACCTCCAGATCAGGGCAAATGTTTATTATATGCTCAGCAGGTGCCAGATCCTGGGCCCCGGAGATGCCGGACAAGTACCACATGGGCCTGCCCACAAGGAGCATGCCGTTCAGGGCAGGCAGCAGACAAGAGGCCACAGTTAAAATCAGTGTGATCACTGGGCTGCTGGGGACAGTCAAAGGGCAAAGGCAGAGCAGAAGGACCCTGCCCAGCCTGGGGACACACAGAAAGACTGGATTCCAGGGGACAGACAGTGAGTGACATTAGGAATAAGTAGGAGTCAGCCAAGTAAAAACTAGTGTATGGAGGTGTGTTCTAGGTAGATGGAACAGCCTGGGCTAAGGCCCAGAGGCAGATGGTGGAAGGAACTGGGCGAAGGTCAGTGTGGCTCTGTGGGAGCCTGAGAGATGCAGGGGTCTGAGGTGCCAGACTGGGTGTCCGGCGAGGAGGGGCTAAAGAGCACCAGACCCTACTTTTGTCACAGACCAAGGGAAATCTGGGGGCCCATCCCCTTACCAGCCCCTATCTGGGTACCAGGACCCTGCAAAGTCCTCCCCTCAGCCCCCTGCCCTCTTGGGCAGGAACGTACTTGAAATTACAAAAAAGAAAAAGTCAGTGGGGGAAGCCTGCTCCAGCCCTTGTCCCTGTGTTATCCTCCCCGTTCCCCGCTCCCCCCTCCCCTAGATTCTTCCCTCCCACGCTCACACAGCTTGCTCTCTCAAGTCGTCAAAACCTCTCTTTGGATGCTCAGGCCTCGCCTCTGGCAAAAGACCCTCTCTGAACACCATTCTAGAGGCCGCCCCCAGCCTTCTCTGCCTCCCCACCCCGCCTGGATGCCCGTCCACTGCACTGACTGCCCCCTGATGTCCTATAAATCGATCTGCCAACTTCGTCATCGTCCATCTTAATCATTATGATGTGGAACTCCATGGAGGTGGGTCTGCTCGTGTTGGATCCAGTGCCCGGCCTGCAGGCGGCGTTCAACTGAATAAATAAGCTAAAAGCCAGTGATGAGTACCAGGGGCTTCCACAGGTATCATCTCATCAAAAGTAGCCCTGCTCCCAGGGGCCCCAGCTCTGTCCCTTACAAGGCGCTGCAGCTCCCTGAGCTCTCTGGGGGAAAACAAACAGAACCCCCACCAAAATTAAATAAATAATAGACACTTTATTGAGCACTTACTATGTGCCAGGCACTGTGCGAAGGACTTTACTTGCACCAACCCAATTAATCCTCACAACAACCTTATAAGTGTTATTTTATTCTCATCTGACCAATAGAGAAACTGAGGCAGTTTAAGGAGCCCAAGGCCCCAGCAGTAAGTGGCGAGGTCTGTTTTGAGCACAGGCAGGCGGGCTCAGAGCCTGTACCCTCCATGGCCACAGCTGCGTGGGACGCCAGGTGGCAGGGAATTCTCTCTTTGTCCTTCACCATTTTAATCTGGTGGAAAAGCCCAGGCAGCTGGGATTCTCTCTGCCAGGTTCCAGGACAACAATTAATCAGGAGTATTAATGAAAATGCCTGTTCCAGACACCTGGTCAAGATGGAGGCGTAGGTAGACATGCTTTACCTCCTCGCGCAACCACCAAAAGAATTACAACTAAACCTCAAAACAAGTAACACCCAGAACCATCAGAAAATCAAACTGTGTGGAAGTCCGACAGCCAAGGATTTAAAGAAGCCACATTTATCCAGATGGGTGCCCTTCACAGGGAGTCAAAGCAGCTCTACCTGGTACACAGAAACAAACACAGGGAGGCCGCCAAGTGGAAGAGACAAAGAGACATGCCCCAAGTGGAAGGACAGAACAGAACCCCAGAAAAAGAACGAAATGAAATGGAGATGACCAAGCCATCAGACGCAGAGTTCAAACCACCGTGATGCTCAGAGAACTCGCTGAGCATGGCAACAGTGTAAAGGAAGAAGTGAAGGTCACAGTGAATGAAATAAAGAAAAGTCTACATGGAACCAACAGTGAAGGGAAGGAAGCTGGGATTCAGATCAACGATTTGGAACATAAGGAAGAAATAAGCATGCGACCAGAACAGTAAGAAGAAACATGAATTCAAAACACGAGGAGAGTATAAGAAGCGTCTGGGACGTCTCCCAACTCGCCAGCATCCGAATCATAGGGTGCCAGAAGGAGAAGAGGAAGAGCAAGAAATTGAAAACTTATTTGAAAAAATAGTGAAAGAAAACTTCCCTAATTTGGCAAAGGAAATAGGCATACAAGTCCAGGAAGCACAGAGAGTCCCAAACAAGTTGGACCCAAAGAGGACCACACCAAGACACATCATAATTAAAATGCCAAAGGTTAATGATAAAGAGAGAATCTTAAAAGCAGCAAGAGAAAAGCAGTTACCTACAAAGGAGTTCCCATAAGACTGTCAGCTGATTTCTCAAAAGAAACTTTACAGGCAAGAAAAGGCTAGAAAGAAGTATTCAAAGTGATGAAAAACAAGGACCTACAACCAAGATTACTCTACCCAGCAAAGCTCATTTAGAATGGAAGGGCAAATAAAGTGCTTCCCAGACAAGGTAAAGCTAAAGGAGTTCACCATCACCAAGCTGTTATTACATGAAATGTTAAAGGGACTTTTTAAGAAAAAGATCAAAACTATGAACTTTAAAAAGGCAACAAATTCACAACCATCAACAACTGAATTTAAAAACAAACTAACAAGCAAACAACCAGAACAGGAACAGAATCATAGGTACGGAGATCACATGGAGGGTTATCAGCTGGGAGGGGTAAGGGGGAGAATGGAGGAAAAGGTGCAGGGATTAAGAAGCATACTTGGTAGTATAAAATAGACAGAGGGATGTAAAGAACAGTACAGGAAATGGAGAACCCAAAGAACTTATATGCATGAACCACAGACATGAACTAAGGGGGGAATTGCTGGAGGGAAGGGGGGTACGGGGTGGAGGGGACACGGGGAAAACTGGGACAACTGTAATAGCTTAATCAATAAAATATACTTAAAAAAAGAGAAAATGCCAGCTCCGTTACTGCAGAAACCTAGGTGATTTATTGGGAATTGAACTCGGGCCATTACAACATTATTACAGACGTGCCAGTCGGTGCCCCGTGGGCTTCTGCCGAGGAGCCAGTAGTGAGATGGTTTGGTGCTGTGCTGCTGGCTCAGAGCGGATGACGCCTGGCGGTGCTGTGCCGGTGAGGGTGCCTTACCCCAGCGGCACGTGGCACTGGGCCCCCAGGTTTCTGCTCGCTCTGACCGTCTATGGAGCTCCTGACGCGTGCCAGGCACTGAGACGGGAGCAAACAACAGAGGCCCAGGCCCTGCCTTCAGGGAGCTTGTAAGCTCCTGAGAGAAGCAAACACGTAAAGATGGCTACGTGCACGTGCAGGGAAACGGCACAGGCAATGCCGTTAGAAAGATCCAATTTGGCTCAAGGTGGATGGGGGGCTTCCTGGAAGAGGTGTCACTATGTAAGATCATTTCTTTCCTGGTAAGCTGCTTCTCTCTCATAAAATCTGATGGGGTGGTGATCTGAAGGTTTCGTGGGCAACAAGCATTCTCCACGGGGATGGGAGCATCTCTGCAGGGGTGAAGATTGGTTTGCGTGTGCACGTGTGAAACCTCACTCTTTTTACGTTCAAAGCACAGAGGTACATGCAGTACATAAACAGGCACAGAGTGTGTTTCTGGTATTACAATTTCCTAGCGATCAACACTAATCCGGTGGGAGAGCAGGAGTGGGGTTAGAATGGGAGGCAGAGAGGGCTGGGCAGAGGAGGCCGACTGAAGCTGGGATTTTAGGAAGAAGCAGGAGGTTGCCAGGCAGAGGCAGGTGGAGGAGCGCTGAGGATGACGGGGTAGGACACTGTGGTCGTGGTGCTGTGAGCAATCAGCACAGGCGGGGGGGAGGGGGGGGGTGCGGTCAGCAGGAGAAGAGTCAGGATCGAGCCTGAGTTCTAGAAAAACCTCTTTGCTGCGTGAAGAGTGGGTGGGGCCAGGACTCAGCCCGGGACCAGGAAGGGCTGCGGCAACAATCTAGGGAGAGACGGGAGACAAGTGAGGGAGGTAGACCAGCAGGACCCGCAGATGACTGCCCCTGGGGACAGGGAGGGGTCAGCCTAGGTTTCTAGCCTGCCCAGGAAGGGGGTTGGGGCCTAGCCGTGACCTGAAAGAGGGTGCCCCCGTGCACCAGGTGGAGTCCCCGAGTGATGTGACTACACTCGCTAAAAGCCCGACCTAACATCGTTAGTACGGGCAGGGTGATCAGTCTTCTCTCCTCCTGCCATGACAACGAGACTGCACTCCATTAAACCAGTTTACTCCGGCTCTTTCAGCCCAGGGTGGCGGGGGCATCTCTGGGGAGGGCTGGCCGATCCCTGACCTCCCGCTCTCCCGGGAGGCTGTGCGGCTTCAGCCCTGCAGGCAGAGGGCCTGTTCGCTGTCACTCTCGCGCCCAGTTACTGAGGTCCCTGGGACGCTCCATTCAGCCGCGCAATCCGTGTCCTGCTCTCCCGTCACCCCCATTAGTCTCGGAGAGGGGGAGCAAGTGCTTCTTACCCGGGTGGCTCCGTCTCGCTAATTGCACTTAATTCCTCTGCACTGTGTCCAGCCGGGGCCTGCTGAGAGCTTCCATTCTGGGAAGCTGGCTGGCCAGGCTTGAAAAGGAGGTCAGTGGCTGGGAAGGAGGTCTGGCAAAGGGGGGGAGGTGGCCCAGAGAGAGGGTGCGCTTTGTGCCAGGTGTTCTCTGGGGCTCGCACATGCTTCCCGCCTCTCACCCCATCTGCGTGGTGATCGGGGCCCCCACGGGCGATGAGCTTGCTGAGGGCAGGGATTCTGCGGTGGGATCTTCATCTCCAATGGCTGTCGTAACCTGGCACGGGGTGGCCACCCAGTAAATGTCTGTGGGTAAATCTGAGGGTTAGTCACTAGAATGTGAGCTCTGTGAGGGCAGGGACTTGCGTCCACTTTGTTCACTGCTACACAGCGGGCACCTAGCACCTTCCCTGCAACTGTTCCACCAATACACATTGAGTGAAGGAATGAAGGAGCAAGTCCCCCCTCCCAGCAACCCTGCGCAGAAGGCACGGCAGGTTGTCGGTGCTCCCCGCGCCCTGCGCCTCCCAGGGCTCTGGGCTTGCCCATGTGACCTGCTCTGACAATATAATAATTGGGGACCTGGAGTGACTCCAAAGTTGCTGCTCATTATTTCTCTGCAAACCACTAGGTCCGGAAGGGGTTACTTGGGCAGGGAGGGTGATGGGCGTGGAAGGTGGCCATGCCAGGTTTCCAGCAGGCAGTGCTGGGCCGGGCTTGGGCTCCAGGAGAGAAGGGGGGCGGGCAGGGGGCCGGGCAGACGGCCGCTGTCTGGGCCTGACTGGATCTGTGTGACGCCTCCCCACAGGGGCCACGTGGGTGACTCCACATCTTCTTTTTCTTTGAGCAGGTGGCTCTGAACTCTCTGCCCTGCTCCCTGGGATGCTCGCCCCACCCTGTTGTGTAGCTTTTCGCGAAAACGAACCTCATCTCCCAGAGATGCTGTGGGCGCGGGACGGAGGAGGCGGCCCTGGGCAAGGGAAGGCCCTGTCGCAGCCTGGAACTTCACAAAGGCAGACCGGCGGCTTGACCCGATAAGCTCCCAGGATGGGCTCTGCTCCAGTTCTAGAAGCTGCCTCCCTTCCCTCGGCCCCGGAATTGAAGGAGACTGAACTGCCATCAGAGAGCCACAGGAAATGACTGACAAGTCGGGGTCAAACTGTCAAACCAGAGAACCTGGAATGAAACCCGAGCTTTGGCACTTGTTACCTCTGCGACTTCAGAAAGTCAGATTGTTTTGGGGGACCTCGGTTTCCGGACATAGAAATTGGGTGGCGACAGCCACAGTGCAGAGAGTTCAAAAAGATAAAGGGATATAAAATACGAGAAAGACCTACACATATTAGGTACCCGGTAAGTTTAGGACAGGCGTCTCCAGACTAATCTTCCAGGAGGGGAGGGTGGACACCACCACTGCTGGTGGCGGGGGGGCGGGGGGCTGGTGGTTCGCGCCATCCCCTGTAGGAAACGCGCAGTTTGTGACCACCAGACTGTTTATTAAGGGCTCACTAGTGACTCAGCGGCCATACTCACACATCACCCAGTAGCCCAGTGGATTTTTAGAGTAAGCCTACGGAACAGGTACGACAGTTACTCTCATTTTACACGTAGAGAGACTGAGGCACGGCAAGGGCATGAAGGGGACCAGCTAAGGTCACTCAGTGAATGAAAGGGACGGCCCGGACTCAGATCTGGGTCGGCCTGGCCCCGGGGTCCTGGCTCCTAACAGCCATGCGAGGGTGCTCCTCCAGGGCTCCCACGCCTCCGAGCTGTGCGTGAGTGTGAACACAGGCCTGCACGCCGGTGTCTGAAGACACTGCTCGGCCCCTCGGGCGCTGCCGCCATCAAGTTGTGCTTTGATAAGATCCTGTGAGTCTGTGCTGGGGAGACCTCAGCAGCAGCCCTGCATACCCCACGATGCAGCGGCAGTAAAGATTTGGTTACTACAACGGCCCGCGCAGGTCTCAGGGGAGATCAGACATCGATGTGGGGACCTGGCGTGTCCTCATTTTAAGGTGTGAGGTTCTTACACTTGAATGTACACCATCAGCACCTCTGCTTGTTAAAACACAGATCAGCTGGGGCTCCCCCAACATCTGTGCTGGGGGTGAGAACTTCTGTCCCTCCCGAGTCCCCGGGGGACACTGAGGCTGCTGACCCGGGGCCACACGGCGAGAGCCACCGCTGTGGAGGCTCGCGGAGCAGGTCCCGTTTCCGTCTTTGCAGGGACTGCTGAGCAGCATAGAGACAGACGGGAGGCCCTCCAGCAAAGATGCGTGCGTGCCCTGGCTTCACGCCGAGCTTCCTTTTCTTTTTCTTACTTGCTTTTTCCCTGTTTGTCACAATTCCCTCATTCACATACATGAGCAAACGAGCATTGAAAACACAATTTTTTTTTGCTTCGATTCCAGCATTTAGGCTGACATGGGATCCAAATTCCACGTCCTCGTGGGTAGAATACCAACGCCTGCTTTGAAGCCCCTTGGAAAGATGGCGAGAGATAACGCATGCGGCGAAGTGCTTAGCATGGTGCCTGACGCACACGCTCGATCGATGGGGGCGATTATGATCATTATCGTTGGGCAAAAAAATAAACGGCCTATGGCTGTCACTGCCCGCCGCGGCCTCCCCCCGTGACTGGAAGGAAGGGAGAGCATTCTCATCCTGTGTGATAAGAAGCCTCTGTGGGGACACAGCTTTCTCTTTGCTGGTCTTTGCTGTGTGGACGGTGCTGCAGGAGACACCGTGAACACGCACCCTGGTGAACACGACATTGTGGGGAGCACCGGGGGTCCCATTATCTTGCTGTCACACTGGGGGAAGCAGGCGTCCCCCTGCGGGAGGGATGCAAGGTAACATGAAAGCACCGAGTCCAAATCCAAGGGCCCGATGCCAAGCCAGAGGAGTCTTCCCTGCCTCCGCCCAGGATCCCGCGTCCAGCTCGGACCTTAATCCTGAGTTTTTCTACTCTTCCTCCAGCGGAGCAGGTGTTACACCGAGCACAGGGGAGCCCTGCGGCCTGTGGCTGCCACTGCTCTGGGCCGAGGGCTTTCACATACTAGTTTTGTCTTCGTTACTCGTCAGTCAGGTAGACGCAGCTCTCCCCATTGTGTGGGTGGGTAAACTGAGGCCCAGAGAGCACCATGAACAGCCGAGGTCACACAGTCGGTGCTGTCTGATTTCAGCAAGCACTCTCAAGTGATGGCAGCGTGAAGCCCGACAGATGTGCCCCTCCCTTTGACCAACGACATTCTCCCTGGTTATCGCCAGCTCCCGTGGACCTTGGGGTCTGCTGTCCACACCGATAATGGCTGGTAGACAAGGTGGGGCCTCATCTGGAATAAATTTAAGGAGGTCCTCCACTCCCAGGAGGGCGCGGGGCCCAGGAGACAGCTGTGGGAGGCCAGGGAAGGGGACAGGATATAGTGTGTGTCCACAGCGCTGTGTCAACTGTTGGTGGCCTCTCTTTCCCTGACCCTGACATAGGCCTTGAGGTGAACACCTTTCAAATGGGATCCAGGAGACTCAGACAGGCCCTAAATCAGAGGCCATTACTGTGCAAGACTCAGCAAAACCAGAGGCGGGAGTGCGTGTGGCAGTGGGGAGGGCTCTGGACCTGGGGTCAGGAGACCTGGATCTGGCCCCAGCTTTGCTGTTTGCTAGAGGCGGTATGACCCTGCGTGTGACCTGAGTGTGATGTGACCCCTGTGGACAGCCTGGCCTCTAGCTCCGCACCACCTTGAGGCCTACTCCCTCATTCCATCCTCCCTGTAGTGTGCTGAATAACGGCACCCCAAGATGTCCGTGTTCTAATCCCGGGCACCTGTGTATGTTACCGTAGAGGGCAGAGAGTGCGCAGAATTGGTCAAGGATCTCGAGATGGGGACATTGTCCAGGACTATCCACCAGGGCCCTAAATGAGCTGTATCCTTACAATAGGAAGGCAGGGGAAGATCTGACGCATGCAGAAGAGGAGAGGGCAAGAGGCCAAAGAGGCAGAGATTGGAGGGGTGTGGCCATAAGCCAAGGAATGCTGGCGGCCATCAGAACTGGAGGAAGCAAGGAACAGAATCTCCACTACAGCCCCTGAGGGGGTGTGGCCTTGGCAACACCTTGTTTTCGGCCCAGGGATGCTGACTGTGGCATTCTGACTTCCAGAATAGTGAGAGGACCGATTTCCGTTGTTTTTCAGCCCATCTAGTTTGTGGTAATTTGTTGCAGTAGCCACAAGAAGTTAATGAGCCTCCCCACACCACACCACACCGCACCACACCCCTCCCCCTGCTGCCAAATTCAATTCTAAAAGCATTGACGAGTCACATGGATTTTGCTGGAGGTTTTGAGAGGAGGAAGAGCTCACACTGAACAGGATGCGGCTGCAGATCACCCAGACTTCCCAGCACAGATCTGGGTCCTCCTTCGCGGCTGAGACCCTCGACTTGTCTCCACAGAGCCCTCCCATGGCCCCGGGGTGTCCTGAGCAGTTCACACACTGCTGCTCTCGGGACCCTCCTTGGCCTGGAGCACTCAGAGGAGGGGCCGAGAGCACCTAGGGAGACACTGTATTTTCTTGGCCATGATCAGACTGAGCATGGATATAGCCCTGTCCAGGCTCTGTCCCCCACTCCCGGGACATCGTGACCTCTGGGCTGGTACTTCATGACCTCATCCATCAAGTGGGGGTGGGAATACCTACATCTTAGGGTCATCGTAAAATTAGGAAGGGCACCTAGTCCTGGGTTTGTCATATCATCATCACTCAATAAATGGTCATTTTAATTAGATAATGATGCTTAGATTAATTGAGCACTTATTATGGGCCAGGCATTTCCTAAGCTTTTCACAGGTATTAACTCAGTGATTCTTTAATCTGCTCTGTGAAACATGAATTGTTATCCTCATCCTTTGTCCCCCATGAGAAAACAGAAGCACAGAGGCTACACAATGGGCGGAAAGAGCCTGAGGCTGGTGAATGGATCTGAACCAGGGCCGTAGGACCCCAGAGGCACCCTGGGTGTGAGCGAGGTGGGTGCCCTGTCTGTCGAGAACCCTTGCTGGGATCTGGACATGTGTGGGCCTGCTGGAGAATGGGGGCGGTCCCTCCATGGGCCCTGGCAAGGGATCCCGAGGGATGTCCTGAGGGACGGCACATCCTCTGGCACGGAATTCATGGTGGCAGACACTGGCATCTGGGCTGGGCCCTGGAGCTCCTGGTGGGAGGGAGCAGTTTCCCCGGACGAAGCGGTGCTTCCGGGGAGGGGAAGTGGAACCGCAGGAGAAAGAAACAGCTGGTGCCGCATTGGTAGCTAGAGAACAAGCAGAAGTAGAAGCCAGGGATTTCGGAGTTATGACCGTGACTGTGGCCTCAGGGTCGTAGGCTGATGAGGTAACAGTTATCGATTTTAATAACCGTTGTTAGGGAGACTAACTGGGGCCATGCAGGCGTACCAGACAGGTCACATGGCGTGCCATGCTCAGGTCCTCACACTGCCCAGCCCACAGCCCGGGAGGAAAAGAAAAATCTGACATGGTCAAGTTCAGGGTCACAGGACACTGGACTCCCCTCCCCCCCCCTGCAAATTAGGCCCACCCTTCTTTCCTCCCTCCCCACCTCAGTAAATGGTGCCACCTGCTGGCCAAGTCGGACACTTGCGGGGTCCCTACTGTTCCCTCGCCCCCACCGCCATCAGTAGCCATGGTCACTCCCTAACACCTCTGGAATCTGTCCTTCCTCCCCACCTGAGTTCAGGCCTGACCATTTCCTGCCTGCAGCCCTTTTCTTTGGCAGTCTCCTTATCGACTCGGGTAGCCCCAGGCTCTCCCCCCCCTCCTGTTTCTCACTTAACCTGCCCTCTGACAGCAAATGCAAATCTCATCCCGTCCCCTCGTCAATAACACCACCGTCCGAGTACTAAAGTCAGACACGCTTGCTCAGCATTCAAGGCTCTGCCTGGGCTCCGCCTGCCCTGCGGCCCCAGCAGGAGCTCTTGCCCGACCACCTAGGACTCTCGTGTGTGCCAGGCTCTCTCCCGCCCCGCTCTGCCCTGGCTCCCGCTGGCCCCTCGCTGGGACACCCTCTGTCCTGTCACCGTGTGCCCGACTCCCAGCACAGGGCCTGCCACATAGTAGGGGCTTCATATCACATCAGTAAATCAGTTAATGAAAAATGGCCCACGAGCCTGAGCTCAAGACTCTCAGGCGAGGCAGGTGGAAGCTCTTCCGTCGGCCCCCCCTTCCCACCGAAGGTGCGGCGTGGACCACTGTGGCTCCTCTTTGCACCGATTCAGCTCAGCAGAGCCCCAGCAGACACTTTGAATTCCTGTAAATTACTTTCCTGCTACGACTTGTAAGCCGGGTTGCCAAGCAACGAGAGGGGATTTGGTCTTTATCAAAGTGCCTCATCCGCACAGGATGCACTCGAAAGGTGTCCTGGAGCAGGTTTGGGGTGGGCAGAGCCCCACTCGCTCAGCCCCTCTGCCCTGCTGGGCACCCCACTCTCTCACCTCTCGGGGGCTCCGGAGACATCTCTCCCTGAGATGCCAGCCTGACTGGCCTGCTCTGGGGTCGGGAGAGGAGAGAGAGCCCATCAGCCGTGAGACCTGCGCAGAACCCTGAGACCACACGCTTTGGAATCGGGAAGCTCACGGTTTGCAGCCCAGAGCCGGCACTCAGACACGTGCCCCAGGAAAAGTCCTTCTCCTGGCTGAGTCTGGTTCGCTTCCCTGGTCAGGGTAATTATTAAGACCCACTTGCCAGGACTGTGGGAGGCTGAAGGGAGGTGATGCGGTGCAAGCCGGCTCTGGGCTGCACGGAGCAGCCCAGAAACGGTCTGGTGCCATCCTGGGCTCTGGGAGACCACAGTGCTGGGCTGCCAGTCCTCAGAGAGGGGCCACCGGCAGGAAGGTGGGGACAGGAGAGAAACTGAAGTTACGGTTGGGAGCTCCTGTCACCTATCCCAAATGGCAGCTGGGTGGAGGCTCAACCTCCAAATTTCCCTCCAGTGCTAAGGGTTTTCTCAGTTGCCCTTTGTGGGGCCTCTGCTTCAGCCAGGGGGTGGGGCAGGTGCCCCCACCCCCCGCCCCATCCTCCCAGGCAGGCTGTGATGAGGCTGCTGCTGTCTCCACCCGCACCGAGACTTGGCTGTGGGGTGTGAATCCAGGAGCATCCAGCCTGTAAGTCCCTGTGCCACAGAGTGGGGAGGGGTGAGAGCCAGGCCAGGAGAGAGGGCCACGTCTGCGGGCCTGGGCTGGTCCCAGGGTATGGGGCCCTGCGATAAGCATTCACTGACCCACTGGCCTTAAAAACAAAAGACATGTGTCTGCGTCCTGCAGGGTCTGACCTTACCCTCCCAGAGTCTGGAAGCGAAGGCGTGGTGGGGGGGGGGGTTGTGGTGCAGGGTGAGGCCCCTGAGCCCCCGGCTCTCCCAGTCCCACATGGAGATAGCAGCCTGTGCCACCCAAATAATGACAGTCCTGGGGGAGGGCATGTGACGCTGACCTTGGCCTGGTCCTCCTGATGCCATCCCAGTGTCAGTGGCAGCCTCTGTCCCCTGGTGCCTGCTCCCCTGCCCCCTGCCAGGGTCAAGGCCCAGCTTAGCTCCAGACAGACTGCACCTGTTCCAGGACACCTTCCTGGATGCCCAACGGCCGCGTGGCAGCCCCTTCCTGGGCTGCGACGTCCCTGTTACAGCCCAACACACGTTCGGACCACGGGAACACAGAAGCCCGGTCTGGCCTGGGTCTGGTCCCCAGCACTGAGTGCAGGGCCGGGACGGAGCGGCTGCCGACGGGGATTGCAGAGAGGCAGGTGAATGCAATCTTCTCTTTCCGCTGTCTCCACGGCTAATGTATTTATTGTTTCTGCCCCTACCTGCCCTCAGATTCCATGCCCTTTCCTTCCTCCATCTCACATGACTTTCTAACACAACTTGTGTCCTGTTGGGATTAAACACTAAGAGGAGCCCAAACAGCGAAACTGCCTTATCTTGAGGGAGGGCAGTGGGGCCGCCGCCCTGGGTTTCCAGGGTGGAGCCAAGGCCAGGCTGCAATTTTGCGGGATGCTCTCTTCCGGCTCCCAGGTGAGGAGCCACCTTCTGCCTTTGGCTCCCATTCTGTCTCTGGGGACGGCAGGCAGCTGACTGTGGTTCTGATCCATTGCTCTCATAATCACTTCCAAATGTTATTTTCATGAAGCCATATTCTCCTCCACACTGTGGGGACTCCCAGTCGTCCCTGCCACGTGTCCCATCAGCTCCAGACCCAGAGCTGGTGTATTCAAAGGGGACGGCAGACCAGCCCGCGGCCTTGGCATACACACCGGGACGGGGCTGCTCTGGAGAGAGAGGGCGGAGCCAGACGTGCCTCAAACACAAGGTGTCTCAAACTTGGCAACGGCCGGTGTCTCTCTGCAAAGGCCTGTGGTGTGGGTGGTGCATTTGTTTTAAAGACTGTGGAAGTGGAGGTTCTAAGAAGGGGTGTCGCCTGCCCAGGGTCACACAACAGGTCCATGGCAGGACGCAGGCTTCCACCAAGGCCTCCTGGCCCCGAGTCTGCGCTCTGTCCCCTGCACAGAGGGCCTGGCAGAGGGAGAGGGCCTTGAGAACTGTGTCTGGGCGAGAGGCCACAGGTCAGAGTTGTGCTGCAGCAACTTCCCGCTCCAGCAGTGTCGTCACAGTAGCCGACATTCACTGAGCGCTTACTGTATGCCTGGTATTCATTTTAATTGCTGCTTCCACCTTCACCCACCGACTGATGGCAAATTTTAAGGGTGAAATTTGCTAGGAGTCAGTTCCATCTGGACGCTGCCCTAGTGCTCCTTTGGCCTCTGGTTCCGGCCGGGACAGTGGCAGCCGGCCTCACCCCCAAGGCAGCCTTGCTTGCGGGTCTTCGAAGGTTTATTGGATCAAGAAACAGCCTATGTATGGTCCAGGGGCTCGGCCTGTGCTTTAGCCCCTCTTCCTCCTGACCCCTCCCACCGCACACACACAGGTTGGGGTTAGGAGGGAGCAAGCACACCAAACGTGGACCAGACCCGTTTGCACTTGCATGTCCTGTCTCAGCTCCAGCATCTGTAGGGGCAGGGGGCCCCTTCCCCTTCAGGGCCTCTGCTGCCTCATGACCGTGGGTCCCAGGCACAGCTGGACGGTCCCTCTTCCTGTCGAGGGCCCTTCAAGGGGTGTGCAGGGGCCTCTTTGGGCGCCTTCTAAGCTCCCCTCTCTGTGCAAGATTCAGAGCTCCTCTTCTGCACCATCCCGAGCCGTCCCACTTTTTATCTGTGGTACCCATGGCAACGGGCAGAGCTCGGGCAGGCGGCAGGCAGGTGCCCTGCCCGGCTCTGAGGGAGTGCAGTTAGGCAGACAAGCTCACCCGACCCGAGGGCACGGCTCCTAATGATGAAATAGCACCTCTGCCTCCCGCTTGTAAAACCCTAAGTGCGTCCATCTCTCTTGCTCCTTTGATCCTCAGAAAACCGTGGGAGAGGGGCCAAGTAGGTATTATTGTTTCCATTTTGCAGGTTAGAAAAACGAAGCTCAGAGAAGGGAAGTGGCTTGCCCTGGAAGAGTGAAAGTGAGAAATCAAAGCCCACTGTCCTGGTTCTCCGAGTCTGCCTCTCTTTGTTCCATGGGTTTGCTTTTGTATGCACAGGACTAGGTGACTCGTCTGGGATCACATGGCCTAGCAAAGGGTAACAACCGGATCTGAACGTGGAGACTAGGGCCAGATGTCCAGCACCGGGCAGGCACTGAATGCGGGATCGGATGACTCCCTCAGGCACCTGGCCGGTCGCCCCCTTCTGCAGTTTCCTGCTGCCCGTCCAGCCAGCAGCGGGGAGGGTTGGCAGTTCCCTCCTTCTCCCAGCTTCCTGCTGCCAGAGAAGCAGGTGGCTTCCTCTCATCTCCCATTCAAAGGGCGTCGAGCTTGGAGAAGGCAGATGAATGAGCTGCTCAGCCAGGGAAGATTTTGTTGCTAAAATACACGGTCTGATTATGAGTGATTGAGGGCTGGAGAGAGACTGGAGTTGGCTGGGATTTGTTCTGCTCTGCAGCAGTTCTAAACAAGTCACCGGGAGGTAGGCGCGGGGGCGGCAGGGGTCAGGGGCCACGCTGTGGCAGCGACACCCTTCCTGGGGATGCCAGGGCCCTTTCTGACAATTCCGGGACAGGGTTTTCCAATGGGTTTTGAAATCAGATTTGGTCGTTTACCTTGTCTTATCTCCATTTGGCACGAAAGCTTCTCCACTTTGTCTTTCTCTCTCTGTCTCGTTTCTTCTTTTCGTGTATGCTATATTTTTTAAATTTAAATATGTATATTACTTATATGTTTTACATTTTTATCCATTTATTTATTTTAAAATTTTATTGTATATTCATTTAAATACATATATTTTAAAATTTTACTTCTTGTTTTCCTTCTCTCCAGAGTCAGAAGTGAGCCGCAAATGAAGTGGCATCGGCTGGGGAGACCAACACCCACCCGCTGGATGTGGAAGGAGGAAGTTCCCTGCGGCCTGGGCTCCGCTGCGGCCCTGCCCCGTGTCTGTCTGAGGAGCAGAACCTGCGTGAGGAAATCCACCCTGTCAGGAGTGAAGGCAGTAATTGGGGCCAGTGATTCATGACCCTTTGATGGGCTCATGAATGCATTCATCTTCCAGATTTATCTCATTTTGAAAATCCATGACCCTCTGCTCCAGCAGGAGGTGGTGGGGGCTGTGGGAGGGCGGGGGAGAAGCCGCTTTGCAAACAAAGATACGGGGGGGGGGGGGACACTCAGGGCCAGTCCCTGGGACAGGGACGTGGCTGCTCAGTGAAGAGGTTTCAATTAGACGCTTTGTGTGATGGCTGACTCAGCTCCGCAGCGAGGCCTGACAGCTGTTCCCTCGTGGGTGGTGGGGCGTGGGGGGACTCAGGGCCCCCATTTGTCACTTCTGCCTTGGTTCCAGTCAGAGGACTGCCACAGCTGCAAGGGGACTGTCCTGTGTCCTGTCTGTTAAACGGGACGGAACCAGCCGACTCTCTGGGGCCCAGGCACCTGCTCTGTGACGATGGCCCTCGACCAAGGCCCCCAGAGGCAGGACAGGCCTGTGGTAAGGGGCTTGGCTGCTACAGCCAGGTCAGCCGGGTGCAAACCTTTAGCAGCTGCTACATGAGCTTAACTTCACTGTGCCTCAGTTTCCCCATAAAACTCACCGATCGCCTGATTGTGGGCTGAAAGGAGTGAGTGTGCCTTGACAGTGAGCACCACCCGGGACATGGTGCGTGCTCAGTCGGCGTCGGCTGACAATGCTCGCTCTCACTGTTCCCCGGAAGCTCTGACCCTGGACTCAGACATCCGCTTCCAGTCCCGCTGGTTGGGGGCCCTCCAGGTAACTCCCTTTGCTTCTAGCACCTGCATGCCCCTTGCCCCTGAGCACAGCTCCAGCTCTGGGCAACCCCCCCAAATCCTCTTAAGCGGGCCCCACAGTGGAGGGGTCTTCAGACAGGAGGAGAGCTTTGAGACTGTTTTCCCGTGGGGCCGGTCTGCAGGTGGCTGAGGCCCAGAGGAGGGAAAGCGCCAGCTGGGGACCGGCCGGACTGGCACCCCTGGCTCCACTGTTGCGTGCTGCTGGGGTGCTGTCTTCTCTGCCTTTTTTTTTTTTTTTTTGTCTCCTTGGCTGTGGCTCAGGCTGAAGTCCCGGTGCCCAGATACGTGGCCTCGCAGCCAGGCGCCTGCTTCTGCAGAGCAATGTGTCAGCCCAGGTGGGGGCGGTGCTGGGGGGTCTCTAATCTTCTGGAACAAGTTGTTTGGATTACCGCCTCTTTCTGAGTACAAGAGAATGAGCAAACCCTTTGTACGCTATGATACTTCCTTTCTTTGCTTTCAGAGCCGTGTTCCCAGAGCCTTGGAGCTGCAGAAATGGTTCAGGTCCCTGCGTCTTGGTGCTGAGAGGAGCCCCAAGCAGCTTGTGATTGCACCGCTGGCAGCCTGCTCCCCCTGGCCGGTTAGGAGTGAGCTCACAGGAAGCTCACCCCTCACACTCCCCCCTGCATCCCTCCCCTTACTCACTCTTCCCCTGAAGCCAGGAGGGAGCCCTGCAGGGCCACAGCCTGGTCTAAACCTGCCATGCGAAGGGATGAGCCTGACTCTCGGGAACCACGCCCTGGGTTCCAATCTAGCCAGCTGCTGGCAGGGTGACCGAGGCAAAATGAACTTGGGTCTCTAAGGCTCAGCTTCCCCTTCTGTAAAATGGGATGAAGATGCTTGTCCAGCACCGTTAACGGGATGAGCAGACGCGGGTGCTCTGTGGGTGCTAGTGCCTTCTCCTCTCTCCTCTCCCCCACATTCTGAGCACTGACCGCGCTGGCTCATCAGGGGCTGCGCCCCAGAGAGTCAGTCCCGGAGGCAGGAGGGAATCAGCCCCGCCAGGCCTGCGGGGGCAGGCAGGAGCCCCTTCCCTCCAGCACCTAGCTTTGCTATCGAGCCCTTCCAGGCACAGTGCCCAGGGCGAATCCAATGCCCCTTGCTCAGGAGACCTGAGTCCTTCCCCTGGGGAAGGGCTGATCCTCTGAAATGGCTCAGTGAGGCTGGGGAGTGGGGGCAGCACGCAGGGTTTGCTGCCTCTTAAACCCATCACCCCTGCGCATGCGCCATTTTCACAGGTTCCCCTGCAGATGGAGCTGGGCCGCCCTCTCGGACATGGCCCCCCAACCCAAGAGCCTATGGACTCTGTTTCCCAGCAGACACACCACTAGGTGGCGCCACTGCCTCCCCTTGGCTTGCACCTCTCCATTCCCCATACCCACCCCTACCTGCAGCCCTCACCCTCCTCCCCAGCCATGCCACAACCAATGAACACCTGTCATTGGGGACTCTTGGAAGGAACGGGGCCAGGGGAGCTGCTTGGCAGGATTTGGGGGCCTTGATGTGGATTCTAACACACACTGCAAAGGCCTGGGGGAGCTTTCTGAAGAAGGGATGACCCAATGCCCCTTGCCATCCAGCTGTGTACATGGCACTCAGAACCACATGGCCAAGCAACCCTGGCTGCAGTTTCCATGGGGAACCCAACACGAATGGCGGCTACCGTTCCCCACACGTGCGCACTGCACCGGGCGCTGCCTTTGTAGCTCACTCAGGGACTACCATTGATAGAGAACAAAGCTGAGGTCAGAGAGACTCTGTAACATGCCCTGCCCCAGAGTGGGAGACTTTCTCTTTGAACCCTGGCTCTCTGACTATGAAGTCTGGTGCTCTTAGCCACGTAGCCAGCCCCCTGTCCCGGAGGGAGCAGTGAAAGGCCGTCTCTCTCCCCCCAGGGCAAGGACTGATCCAGGGTGCTTCCTGAGGTGGCCAGCACCCACAGCCGGCTCTGTGCACCACACATCATCCCAACAGGTGGCCCGGCAAAGCATAAGGGAAAGGCAGATGTGTTCGTGGGGCGCCTACTGTGTGCTTCCAGACGAGCGGGCACTGTCAAGCACTCAGAGAGCCTGGCTCTGCCCATTCCCGGCTGTGTCATGCAAGGGGAATCACCCTTTTGGTCCTGGGTCCTTCATGCGTAAAATGGGGAGCCCCTCAAACGATGTCCAATGACTCCTCATTGAGCGAGAACTGTATCTCCACTTGGTCTCCTTGGGACAATCTTGTGTTCTCTTAGCCGGGGTCCAGAAAGGCTAATGGAATCGTCCAGGCGCACGTCCCTCCCTCCTGAAGGGAGGCTGGGAGTCTCCGCTCCCTTTTGTACGGTGACGGCTGGGGCAGGAAGGCCCGGACACTCGCTCCTGACCCGCGCTGCCGTGGGAACCCCTCTGTCTCCCTCTGCCCTGGGAAGGAGTGACTGAGACACAGGAATGTGGACCCCCGGGCTGGCGCTGATGCCTGGCCTAATGAGGGACCGCGGGAGGGTGGAAAACACACCCGATCTATCTTTGTTACCTAAGTACCCCTTAAATTCTCTCTTGAATACTTGTAATTCAGCAGAATGCGAACAATTAGAGCGGAAGCCATTCATAGGTGGAAGGGGCTGATGGAATTATTTATCACACTGACATTTTAATTATAGTGAAGAATGCGTTTGTTGTCACGGGGATGGGAGGCGGTGTTGCCAGGCCCCCACACGCCCCACAGAGTGAATTAAAGACGCTCCCCTCTTCATGATAACTCCATCAGGGGCTGGCGGGGCAGGAAGAGAACAGCAGGTTCCTTCCGGGAAACGTCTCTGGGAGTCAGCGAGGTGGATCCCAGTGACAGCTTCTGCCTCGTGCTGGCAGGGGTGGGGTCTCCAGGACGCATGGGTGGCAGGTAGAAGCTGCATGGATTGAGAAGCGTCTCTTTCTCATGCTCTCAGGGGTCCCTTCCCCTCTCCGCCCGCACGCCCCAGGCCACTTGTGCACATTATCCCGGTGCGCACCCTGTCTTCTAAAAGGCTGTACATGTGCGTGGTGAATTCCAGCTAGGCAAAGTGTGCGTGGTAAAGATGAAGTCACTTGACGTAAATGAGCTAACGTCAGTCACCTCCCTGAGCCCTGGCTCCCCTCCTCTGGGCACCCAGTGTGCCCAGGGCCTCCTGAACTGGCCGAGATAGCCTTCCTACGAGCACACGCGCCCTCTGTGCTGGCTTCGGTTTTATGTCCCCACCTCGGAGGAAGGCAGACAGAGGCAGGACGATCACTCAGGTGTCTCTTGGGCTGGCCTGTAACTCCTGTCACAGCGGTGTTAGTGAGGTCTACCTCGTTGCCAGCACCTGTGACATGCCAGGCACCGTGCTTGGTGCTCTGCAGAGGTATTAGTTCAGACCTCCCCACCGGGCCGCTGAGGGCTGGGTGTCTATCCCCAGCTTACGACACCCCTCTGTCAGGACTTCACACCTGCACCCATGCCCGCCCCCCATCGGGGAGGAGTAACGGACAGGCTCTGATTCCCAGGCACTCACAGTCCGCCCACGGGGGCACAGGAGCGCGGAGAAGGGAACCTGAGCGATGGGTGTTCTCACAGGATGCGCTCAGCGTTTGGCAGGAGGACCCACGATGTTTGAATACAGCCTCTGTCCCTTTCTAGGCCACCTATGACCTTAGATAAGTCACTTTGGCTTTTTCATTAGCTTAAATGTAAAAAGCCTATGGTAGTACCCACCTCACTGAGTTGTGACGAGGACTGGGAGCACTTGGCCTGGGAAGTGGGGGCATTTGCTCAGACATTTCTCCGAGACAGACCCACGAACAGCCAAGAAGCAGGTGCCAGGATGCTCAGCACCGCCAATCACAGGGGAAAGCAAATGCAACCCGCAGTGAGATACCACCTCACACTCCTCGGGGCGGTTACGGTCAGAAACAGAAAATAGTGTCGGCAAGGAGACGCTGGAACCCTGTGTGCTGCTGCTCATGAGGACATGACGTGGCACAGCTGCTTTGGAAAAGAGAATGGCCATGCCTCAAAAAAAAGAAATTAAAAATAGAATTATCAGATGATCCAGCAATTCTACTTCTGGGTATGAATCCCAAAGAACAGAAAGCAGGGAGGAGTCAAACGCGGTCGCAGCAGCATCATCCACAGGAGGAAGCGACCCAAGCGTCCACCGACGGCGGAGAAACGAAACGTGGCACAAGCTACATGATGGAATAGTATTCAGCCTTAAAAAAGAAGGACATTCCGACACGGGATACCGCGTGGATGAACCTGAAGGCAGCTGGCGAGGAAGGTGAGCCAGCCACAAAGACAAACACCGCACGATTCCACTTACATGGGCCGCTGGGAGCAGCTCTGCACGGCTTCCCGGCTCCCCTCGCTAGGCCTCCTATTTCCTTCCCCGGGGGGCTGTGCAGAGCAGCCTTGCTGGGGGGGCAGGGCTTGGGGAGGAAGGAGGGCTCTCCCGGGGCCCTGCTCCGAGGC